>QRFJ01000086.1:1455474-1642125 GCA_006176705.1 Cocos nucifera | reverse complement strand
CGTAGAACTCATAATAATAAATTTATTTAAAATAATAATAAATTATTTTTAAAAAATAATTTAGATAAAATATTTAAGATCTAGAGAACTCATTCGACTCTCGAGCATTAGGGGGAGGGGATAGAGTTTTTCCCCCTTTTTTATTTTTATTTTTATTTTTTTAGCTGACATGGGGGGATGGGGAAGCAGTGTTTTTTAAAATTCTTAAAAATAAAAAATAATAAAATTAAATAAAATATTCAAAAATATTTAATTAAATTTTAAAATAATGATAAAATATTATTTTAGAAAATAATTTTAAAAAAATATGTAGATGGGCATTGAGGAGCGCAGAGGAGGAAGAAATTCAAATAATAATAATATTATTATTAATTTTAAAAATAATTAAAAAAATAATTTTAAAAATAAGCATCCTCCAACTTTGTTGAGGAGTACGCTCGAGAGCCGGATGAGTTCTCAGATCTTAAATATTTTTTTAAATTATTTTTTAAAATAATTTATTATTATTTTAAAAAATATTTTTTTGTTTCATTCTTTTTTTTTCATGGACTTGCATTGAATACCCACACCCTCGTCCATTATCACTCACAGCTCATTCACCCGTGGCTTTATGCCAAACACCCAGACCCCCCTACCGATATCGCCCATAACTCCTTCATGCGGTTGCCACTCCTCAATGTCCATCCATATTTTTTAAATTTATTTTTTTTAAAAAAAATATTTTATCATTATTTTAAAAATTTAATTAATTATTTTTAAAAATTTTATTTTATTATTTTATTTATATTTTTATATTTTTAAGTATTTTTAAGTATTTTTAAAGAGAGAGAAAAAAAAACTTCCTCCCCTTCCACCTTCGTCAGCTAAAAAAATAAATAAATATAAAGAAAGAAAAAAAAGAAAAGAAAAAAAATCCCCCATGCCCTCCCCCCTTCTCCTCCCCTGCGGTCAGGTTCCCACCAGTCAACACACCCTCCCCCTTCGCCCATGAAGACTTCGCCCTTGTCGGCCTCTCTGCCAACTAGCCCATGCCGCCCCCCGCGACCCTCTTCGCCCACTACCACAACCCCCACGGGCGGCCCCCCTTGACCGGCCCCTCTACCACTAGCCACGCTGCCCTCCTCCCCCTCCATCCCTAAAAAAAACCCACCCCTGGCTGGTCAGGTCCCCGCCCGTCCCCCATGCCCCCGGCCTCTCCCTCCCTCCTCTCCGCCATACTCCCCGCCCCTTCCCCCTCCCCCCATCTCTCGGTATGTCTGTCCCCTTCACCCACCAACCCGCCCACCTCCATCCCCCAACCTTCGGCCGACCCTTGCTCAAGCCACCCTCGATTGGTTGGGTCCCCGCCTATCCCTCGTGCCCCCCCCCCGCCGCCGCCTCCCCTCCATCTACCTCTCCATCCCCACCACCTCCCGCCTGAAGGAAATCCTGATTTTTCGGTCCAGGTTCGTCCAGATCTGATCAGATCAAGAGATATATTTCAAAATTTTTTCTCTTGATCCCAATCAGATCTTGATATGTTTCAGATCTGATTCTTATTATTTTAATAAATAAACTAAAATAAGATAAATTAAATCAAATTTAATTTACCTAATTTGGGTAATCCTATTACCTTGTAGATGATCCTGATTGCAGCGGAAGGTTCTAGATCTAGCCACGCAAGCGCCTGGCCTCTACCGGTATCCACTCGGGTTGGATCTGGAGATCCTCTTCTTCTCTATCACGCCTCCAAAAATCAGATCTGGGTCTGATCTGGAGGATCTTCAAAACTCCTTTTGAAGATCAGCAGTCGTCCTTTGCAGCAGTGCAGCCTTCTTCTTTTGATCGCCTTTCTTTTGATCTGGAATGCACCAACCTAAGTCCAAAACTCTTTTGAACGTGGAGAGGAGAAGGAGGAGAAGTTTAGACGTGGAGGAAGAGGGGAGAGGCAGCCTTGGGGCGTGGGAAATCTCTATTCTAATTGCATTGGAATCTGAGTTGGGCGCATGGTCTTATTTATAGACTAAGCGTGATCCAACTTCTCTTCCTCCCAACCAATCACAACCCTTTGTGAAATCAGATCTAAATCTGATTGGTGGAAATAGAGACCCCTGGATTCCTCCTTAGAGGGCGCCTAAGACCAGTCAAACTAGATTCTTAGTAGAACTCTGATTGGAATCCAAAAGGGAGGTGGAGTCCTTGTCCAACAAGGACTCCAAGGCGCCTCCAACTTGGGCGCACGCCTAGGGTGGCGTGCGCCCTCCTCCTTGCCAGGTTCTAGCAGGGGGACAGGCCCCCACCAGTTCTCCAATAGGTGTGTGACACGTGGACAAAAGTCAAAGTGTCTATGGTCAACATTTGACCAGTCAAAGGTCAACTTTTGACCAAAGTCAAAGGACCAAAAATGACAGGTGACCAAAAATGGCAGGTCATGTCTTATAAAATAAGACAACCTTCTCTAATTTGGACAACCTCCAGTTAGACCATATGAAGGCCTCTGATTGAGCACAAACTCCTTTTGCTCAGTCAGGAACTTATTTGTGATAGGAAAAGAAGAATTATAGTTGAATTCCCAAGGGATATACTTGGGGAGTGAATGTAGGTGCTGAGTTTGGCACGGAACCACTATAAAATTTATGTTTGTGATTGTGTATTCTTTACTTTATTGCTTTCATTCACTGCACATTACAAAGCTTGTAACATTACCTATTGTGTGCACATCACTTAGTTTAAATCATTCAAATCTGCACATTAGTCAAAAAAATTTTAAATACTCAATTCACCCCCCTCCTTAGGTAGCCAATCTTGGGCAACAAGTGGTATTAGAGCAGGTGCTTTGTTGTTGATTATTGACCTAACCATCTAGAGTTAAAGATTTTGGCAATCCAAATGGAGTCTTTATTTAATGAAGGTTATTCTATAGATAGACCTTCACTTTTTAATGATTCTAATTATATCTATTGAAAAGCTAAAATAAAAATTTTTATACAAGCACATGATTATAAGTTATGAAAAATTATAATAGATGGCTCACACATGGCCAATGCATTGAAAGAGCATGATAAAGAAATGGCCCAACTTAATGCTAAGGCAATGAATATACTTTATTGCTCCTTAGAGTTAAATATATTTAATATAATTTCTTCATATATTTTACCTAAATAAATATGAAAGAAATTGAAAAGAACTTATGAAGGAGCAAATCAAAAAGAGGATTCAAGTTTCCAAGAAGAAAAAGAAGCTCACCTCAACATATGCCTCATGGCTCATAAGATGGAAAGAAAAAGAAGAAGAAAAGACAAAGAAAAAAGAAACTTTTGATTAAAGGGGAGCAAGGCATAAAAAAAAAATGAGGAAGAGGAAGAAGGTATCGCCAATCATTATCTCATGGCTAATGCAAATGAGGTAAATCCCGAAAACTTTTTGACTTTACATTTGATGAATTATTTGAAGCCTTCAATGATTTAATGGATGAATTTGAAAAACTAAGGCTTAAAAACTAAAAACTCAAAAAAATCTAATCTTCTTTTAGCTAATGAAAATAATAAATTATTAAATAAAAAAAGATATTTTGAAAAAAATAAATTCTTTGGCTAAAGAAAAGGATGTACTATTTAAATCTGAAAAATCTTTAGTTGAAGAAAACATTAAGTTGAAAGAGGAATTCAAAAAATCAAAGCTTTACATTGAAGAAAAATGATCAGTGTGGAACAAAATATATTTTTACTTATATTTTCGTATTTTTTATATAAAAAAATTATCAAATAAAAGCTAAGTAGATTAATTTATAAAAATATATAAAATAAAATTCCGAACTAATAATTTTTTTCATTCTAAGAAAAAGAAATATTCATCTACCAAAAATCAACTGGTTTCGTCTCTCCATTAGATTAAATGATTAGGAGAAACCTTATTGGCCTCTTCTCTATCTTTGGTGTTTGGGTCTATAGTACCAACCCATTCATTTGCTCCATTCTTGATGTACTAACTCTAAGCGACTCAATCCCACCTTTGTGAGTGATAACAACCTTTCTTGTACCATCAGATTACTTATAGTTAAACAAAATACCACACCTTGACAACCTCACAGTCCAACTGTGGTTGACATCATCTCAATCTAAAGCAAAAATACAGCCAGATAATTTGTTCAAACTAAGCATATATTTTTCTTAATACCACCTCATAGACAATAGATATTCATTATTGCTAAACCTTTCCGACCTAGATGGTAACAACTGGGACTCCTCGATGAGCTGGAGTAGGTTGCAGAGCAAAGACTCTCAAATGCCTATAAAAAAAATTCTCGATGCTGAAGAAGAGGGTAGTCAGTTCTTCGATGGTGGACCCTCCGATGCTTAAGTCAGTGACAGTCGAAGAGGAAGAACAATGAAAGAAGACAATGAGAATATGAGATTTTGAGTTTATAGAGAGTACTCTGAGATTGAGAGATATCAAATCTTTCTTCTTCCCTTTCTTCTACCTTTTTATTAGAAGGAGACCTATCATGGCTACCTGGTTGTTAGCCACCGAAGTAATGAAGTGTTAGTAGGCAGTTATAGTGCTAGCTTTCTACGAGTAGGATGAATATTCACTGTTGTAACGAAGGGCCAACTAAGTAGGATCCACATGCTGAGAGCTTTTCATGGTTTCTGCATTGTAGAGTGGCCTATGAAAAAATAGGATGGAATAGGATATGATCGGTTAGGTGCCGATCACACTGATGAGGTTGATTTCCTTGGTAGAGGAGCAATCTCACCAGCCTCATCTGAGGTTGTAGATGGTGTCTGCATAACACGAATAACATTGATTTCATGTGAGGATTGATCTTATGTGATTGGTAATCGACCGACATCATGAATGCCATGTAAGATCAGTGCCATATATTGTTCAAGTCATGACAATAGGTGTGATTGGTGGATGCCCGATGATGTTGGCATTGTATAGCTCGTATGCTTTGGGTCATCTACGTTATCATGCTAGCTTTGTCCGGATCCCGATCACATGTGATCGGTGGCCACCTGAAGACATTGGCATTAAGCAGCTCATCTACTTTAAGCCATCCATGTCATCATGCTAGATGTTTGCCATATCATCAAAGGTCGGACAAGTCATGAGGTAACTCAACTATTGCCTAACAGGCTTCTAGCTTGGTTGCAATCACTCCTTGAATTATGAAATAGTGATATTGCTGCACCTCTCTGACTAGGATGATGATAGCTAGAACTCCTCGATGAGCTGGAGTAGGTTGCAGAGTAGGGACTCTCGAATGCTTGCAAAGAAAGTTCTTGACACTAGAGAAGAAAGTGGTGGATTCTCCGAGGGGGGACCCTCCAATGCTTAAGTCAGTGATAGTCGAAGATAGAGAATAGTGAAAGAAGATAATGAGAATAGGAAGTTTTAAGTTTAAAGAGAGTTTCTCGACGTTGAGAGAGATTAGAATCCCCCTTCTCCCTTTTCTTCTATCATTTTATCAAATGGAGGCTTGTCATGGCTCCCGGGCTATTAGCCACCAAAGTAATAGAGTATCAGCAGACGGTTACACTGTCAGCTTTTTATGAGTGGAAGAAATATTCGCTGCTATAACTAAGTGTCAACTTAGCAGGGTCACCCACGAGGAACTTCTTGCAGTTTCTGCATTACAAAGTGGCCTATGGAGAAGTAGGGCCAAATAAGATGCGATTGGTTAGGTGCCAATCACACCGATGAGGTTGATTTCCTTGATAGAGGGATCGATGTCATTGGCTTCATCTGGGGTTGTGACTATGTCAGCATAACATCGATAATATTGATCTCATGCAAAGGCCGATCTTAAGTGATCAGCCATCGGCTAACATCATGTATATTATGCAAGATCAACACCATAGATTGTCCACATCATGATAATAGGTGTGATCAGTGGATGCTTGATGATGTTGGCATCGCTTAGCTTGTATGCTTTAGATTATCTGCATCATCATGCTAACCTCATCTAGATACCAACCACGTGATTGATGGCCATCCAAACATATCGACGTTGAGCAGCTCGCCTGTTTTAAGCCATCCATGTCATCATGCCAAGTATTCACCACATCATCAGAGGTCAGGCATATCATGATGTGACTCAGGTATTACCTAATATTTGCCCCCCATTTTCTAGTCCAAAAAGCATTTCTTCAGCACCAAGAAGTAGATCTTAGATTGGATACTAAGGTCCCATGTTGGGGTGAATTCTTTAGCATTAGCGAAGTTTCATCGGAGCAAATAGAGTGGCCGATCTTGACTTTGGATCTTTACCGATGCAATCAAAACTTATTTACTTCACACGGTAGGTGAAGACACTAGTTGCCTGCATTGATTGGTTGTCAATGTGAAACTTTGATTGAAGAGAGAATAGATCGTATGTTTTGGGTTCTGATCGCTTGCAAGGTCAATAACAGCCTGAGCCATGTTCTTTCACTGCCATTCTCTACATTTAATGCTGGATGTGGTGTATAAGGAGGGCATACCACCTGAATTCAAAAAAGGTAGTTGTCACGTTCTTTCTATAATTATGTTAGGATGTAATTTGAGGAGGCATGATGATTTCAAAAGATGGTAGTTTTTGGTAGAATCCACATCACACTGCTAAGTGGTAGGATTTGCAATGTTGGATGGCGGAGGTTAAGAGATTGGAGCCATTGAAGCCCTTATATTTAAGTAGCTATTCGATCCCCAGCTTTCATCCTTTCACCATTATTGTAGTAGAGCAAGAGAGAGCACTTGAAGTTCCTCCATCGGAAGCCAAAGAGCAAATCCTCATCTTTTCTAGCCAAAATTTTGGAAAGAAGACCTCCCTGGCTGGTCCTTCCTTCTTCTTCCCTCGTGTCTCGATCTGTAGGTTTTCTTCCTGTCTCCATTCATCCTATAGGTTCTCAGATTTTTGTCTTCTTTGAATCCATGGCTCCTCCCAAACTTAGGATGGTCAGCAGCTTTGAGGGAAGTTCTTCTTCTTCTCCTCCTGATAGGCATAGGATAGTCCCAAAGAGAACTCGTCCGAAGCCTCTCAGCAACCTTGGGCCCTGATCATGAAGACTTACTGAATCAGATCTGAAAAGGTTCCACATTTAGTATTTCATACCATCTTGCTTCTAGTTGGTAGTATCATAGGAGGACGCTAGGATTTGCTCACCATCGAGGGGTTGCGTCGCCTTCTATGAGGAGGTGCTTCTCTCTGGTCTAGAGATTTTCTTCCATCCTTTTATCTCGAACATCTTAGATTATTATAAGGTTCTTCCGATCCAGATCACTCCAAATGGGATTCGGGCGATCATTGCCTTCATCCTTGTTTGTGAATCTACCAAATAAACCCTAGGTATTCCTTATTCCGATCTCTTTTCTTCTTAAAGGGACATCCATACAATGAGGGGTGGTGGTATTTCTCCCCCCATTCTAGATTGAAAATAATTGATAGCCTACCTTCTTCCTTTCATAGCTGAAAAAATTGATATTTTGTAATCTCTTCGGACCAGCCATAGGGCTTCGGTATGACCTGGGGAGAGCCTTAGCTCAAATCCAACAAGAACAAGTATCCTCCCAAAGAGGATATGAGGATTTAAGAATATTGCTCGGTGTTTATCTACCAAAATTCAAAGACCTTCTGACCGAGCAAGGATTGTTTGATGCAGGCATCAGCCATGTTGCTTTCCACTGTATGTCTTTATTCTTTCGTCATTTTTTTTGCAGTCTTCTTATCTTCCTCGTCAGTTTTTGACCTGACATTTCCTCTTTTTGATTGTAGAAATGAAGCTGGCCATGGCTAACTTGTGGGCTTCACATGCAAAAAAGAACCAAAAGAGATTGGGATCATATGTTGAGCCCAAACCATCGAAGAAGAAGAAGATGGAGTCTTTTGCGGCACCTCGCCCAGAGTAAAAGCTAGCTCCAAAGGCAAAAAGCATTGATCCTCAACTAAAGCCTGCTCTGAGGTCTTATGTTTTGGATGTCGGCCTCTCCAGCATGGAGGTCATCATCCCCATGAGCATAGCTCTAGGATCTCCCTCGAAGAGTGCCCGATCATCCATCATCGATGCCTTCCTAGAAAGAATGCTGACGCTGATGAAGATAGTTCATGAGGATGTGTCAGCTGTTAGATGTATGCCCTAAAAGCCAATTATTGGTCGATGCATATTGTAATTTTAGGGCATTATAAGTTGTATTTGCAAATTTTATCCATTAATAAAAGGATAATTTTAACACCAATCATGTTTTTATGTGTCCATGATTCATTCAAGGAATTAATAGATAATGAAACATATTTTCAAGTATTGAAAATTTGAGACATGTATTATTGATGGTTAATTTGTAAAAGCTTTCGATCAAAGAATCATCATGGAGGACGGTGATCGATCTAGTTAGATTGATGCACAGATTATTTTTCTTTTGAGTAGATGAGTCTAGAGTCTGTAGTGTAGAGATACTAGAGTGAGAGTATAGGTGCTTGTTAGAAAATAACTTGTACTGACCGTGACCAACACGAGAAACTACTTGGATGTCTACTCACTCATCAATGATTAACTCATGCTGTAGTAGTGTGCATGATCATTTGACCTGCAGTGCCTCAGCTATTCGCAGTGAGACTACTATAGTTTGACTGCATATATACTTGATCTCCTAGCTATTTAAGTTCTTGCCGTATATATTGGCTGTAGTAGGTTTAGATTTATTGTTTGGAGTAGGATGCATCTAAATGAAATCTATCGATCTTAGTAGAAAAGGAGAAGTTTTATGCGATTTGCAAGACTAAGTTTAGAAAGTTTTTAGCTGAAGTAAATATGAATACTGAAAAAAAGTTTTCATGAAAATTCACTGATGAACTCAAGTTGAGCCAATCTTGCATATGATTGATATTGGGGTTTGACGAGTTCTCCATAACCTCCATCTAGTCAAAATTCATGATAGAAGAACTGAATCATATGATAACTATACCTAGAGATTTAATTATTTTATTTTATTGGGTTGCTACTATATACTGTTAGGTATTACTGGTGGATTGTGAGACTCGTCGAGCATCATCTTAATGATCAATGATTTTTGATGGACAGAGTTGGAAATGTTCCAATCCATTAAAAGAAGTTTCGATGATATTATAATAGAGATCACAGTATGTCTCACTACTAAATAGAATATAACCTAAGAGATTATACACAAAAGAGGTCTTTATCTGATAAGATGATCGAACTGTGATTATGAATCATAGAAGAATTTAATGATCAATATGATTAATGATTAATCTAATATAATTATTGTAATTATCAAATTTACTAAAAATTAGTAACTTGTAGGAGGATTAATTAGCAATTAGATTGCTAATGAGCAATAGAGCTAGGATCAAGTCTAATTGAATTAGATTCAATTTGACTTGGTTTGGATTTAATTAGATCAAGCCTAATTGAATTATGAGATATTCCAATTGCAAGAAAGATCAATTTCTTATTTAATTAGGATTTGGGTTTGATCTATTTTCTAATTGGATTAGGATTTAAATAAGATAGATTGTGTTCTTAGTTGGACTAAGATTTCTTCTCTCTTTGGATGCAAGTAATCTCTAACCAAATTGGATTTAACTAGGATTTGACCAAAGCACCAAGAGAGGTCCTAATTTGATTGAGACTCTCTCTCTCCCTTGGTGCCTCATCAGAAAGCCATGCCACCCTTCCCACATGCACCTCTTTTCTTGGATTGTGCATGAGATTTCTCATGCGAAAGGGAGGAAGCTTCCAAGAGTTGGATGCCCTCCTTTAAACCCTTATCTAGTTAGAAGTTCAGCCTAATCCTAAACTCTCTTGGACACCACTTTTAGGAGAGGTTTGGGCGTGGGATTACATTTGATTTTTCAGCATGAAAAATCAAAAGAAAGGGGCGTGAAACATCAAGAGGGGTGTGGCCTTTTCCTTGGGTGTGAGATCTTAGGAGGGGTCTTTCTCTTTGGTGTGGGGTTATAGGAAGAAAAGAAGAGAGAAAATGTTCTTTTCCTTCTTGTTCTTCTTCATCTTCTTCCTCCCTTCTCTTTTTTCTCTAAGAGGGTCTGAGAGAAATGATGATGAAGATCTTCATCAACTATCAATAGATGATTTTTGAAAGGAAGATAGTTTCCTAGTAAAGTCATGGGCCTCTGATCGGATCGAAGACTTCGTGTGAATACCTATAGAGGTCGGATGCTTGTGCGGCTTCAAGGAACCTAGAAGACATCCACGATCATCAACCTTTGTGATCATCGATCTGTGCTAAGGTATGGAGTTCGGATCTCCTATTCCTTCTTTTGTTTCCAAAATCAGATTTTCAGATTGAATGCTTTCATGTTTATATGATAGATCGATAATAGGTAGTTTAGCATATTAGATTTGATGCATGTTTAGATTAAAACTATTTTAATCTAAGTTTATTTTCACTGCAAATTATAATATAAAAAGTTTTAAAATCACATGCTTGAAACCATGCAAATCTAACATCAACATTAAGGGATGGTTGGCTCATGAACAAGTTGGCCAAACCTGTTGCCCTCCCGGCATATCGGATCATATGGAGGAGTGTTCCAATTGAGGCTGCCTTCAACATAGGCTTAATATGCATCATGGAGATAAGTGTCCTTGCTCTTTTACTCTGTATTATCTTCATATTCATTTTATTCTCTTTTGCTTACAGCTTCTATTGCCCTTCATGCAGATGATGCATACTCTTCTTTACATCAAGGAGGCCCTGGCTGATTCCAATTGTACCAAGGCCTCTCTTGAGGAGAGGTAGAAGAAGGAAGAGGAAGACTGAAAGTCAGCCAAAGTTGCATCCAAAAAAGCTGAAGAGGAGGGCAAGAGAAGCTGAAGCAGATAGGGATCGGTTGGAAGCTGATCTTGAAGAAGCTCGAGGAAAAATAAAGGGCTTAAAGGAGGGAGTTGAAAAGGAGTAGAGTGAGTGAAGGAGGAACCTAGCCGACCATTGGATGTATAAGAAGAAAACCAATGCAGCTCTGCTTTCAACTAAGGAGCAAGTTAAGCATGCGAGCGAGAAGGTGGTTGAAGCATTCAAGGCATCTGCTGATTTTAGGTCGAAGATCACCGAGAGAGCAATGTTCACCTATCACATCGACTTCAAGAAATATCTTAAGAAGGTGAAGGAATCCCTCTCGGATGCCAACCTTAGCCGAATTTTTCCAAACATGTTGGAAACAAGCGATGGTAGTGAAGAGGAGAATGAGGCTATTCCCACTAAAGCGGCCACTTTGATCGAAGTTGCTACCACTGAAGCTGCCACGGCTACCAATATTGAAGCATCTGTGTCGACTGATGTCTAGGCATTGGCCCACGTTCCTGATCGGGCTCCAGCTAATGCCCCCTCCAAAGTGGCTGTAGAGGTCCTTCCCATGTCTCCTACCACCAATGATGACTTTGACGAGGAGTTGGCTTAGGAGAGGTTGCAAGAGAAGGTCACCGCCAATGCTTCTTAGCTTCTATACTTTCTCTTTTTGCATTGTTCTGATCAGTTGTATCGGATTTGTAACATGAACTTCATAACAAAATGAAAGCTTTTTTCTTTTAGAATTTCTTTTGATACTCTCTCTTTCACTACTTATTTGCTTTTCATATGTGTACAACCGATCTAGAAGGCTTGCATCTTCTATGAAAAAATTGTGTACTTCGTGGAACAAGACAAGAGCCAGAAGCACCATCAAGCTACATCCAGAATCTGAGCTATCTTTGGGAACACAGTAGTGTTTTTTCAAGCATACAAGATGGGCTTCCATAGGTGCATCTCGATAGCCAAGAAATTCTTCTTTAGCATTTACACGACATTTCTGACACTTACGGACATTGATGCTGAGATGCTATTCTAGGAGGTTTGGGAAGCTCCCTTAGACACATATGTCCATGTCACTAAGGAGACTCTTAATGCGGCGATCATGGTTGTTGAGTTCTAAAAGATGGGGGAGTTGCTGAGGAGCCAAGGACTGATAATCCATAGGCTTTGAGAAGATTGCCTAGGTGCCCTGAGAGCTCTTGAGGTCGTGTGAGGTCATCAAGGAGATCTAGGTGAAGAAGAAGCCAATGAAGAGCTTTGCATTTTTTTCTTTCATTCTATTATTAATTTTCTTTTTTCAAAGAGATTATATAGACAACGCTTTGTAATGGGAATTCACTCAACATAATCAACTTTTCTTTGAATTGCTCTCTCTTCTTCCATTTTTTGGAATGAATCTTGAATTTAAATATATGGTACAACCACGAGGCATAATTTAGGAGATAGGCTAAACAAGAGCAAATAATCCGAACTAAGATTGAAGTTAATGAAAATTTTACTGATAATACATTCTCTGATTTTTTGAGTTCCAAGTCCTAAGTATTGGAGTATCTTCTAGTTCCTCAATCCAATAGGATTCCAAATGAATCATGTTAGAAACTTGATAAGGTCCTTCCCAATTCAACACCAGCTTGCCTTGCTCGATGGGCTTAGAGACCTCGGATCGATGGAGCACCAGGTTGCCAACTTTGAAGAACTTTGATCTCATCCGAGAATTGTAGTATCAAGCAACCCTTTGCTAATAAAAGGCCATTCTAATCTAAGCTTGCTTTCTAATTTCTTCAAGAAAATTGAGATCAGATCAAAGATGATCATAATTTTCTTATTTATTGAAGCTTTCTATCCTATGAGATGGTAGGTTGATCTCCACTAGGATCATAGCTTCAGCATCAAATGCTAGTTTGAAGGGCGTTTCTCCCATTGGTGCTTGGAGAGTTGTCTGATATGCCCACATCATACTATAGAGTTCATCCACTCATAAACCTTTGGCTTGATCAAGCCTTTTTTTCAAACTTTGGAGAATTGTCTAATTTGTAACTTTGGCTTCCTTATTAGATTCAGGATCACTACAAGGAACTTGATTAGCAGCTACGGCTAAATGCCATTGCTAATAATTGAAATGCCATCGCTAATAACTGAAATGCCATCGCTAAAAAGCGATTGCAAAAAATTTGGATGCTAGAGTCTATCATTAGTGACGGTACTAATACCATCACTAAAGAGCGCATTAGTGATGGCATTAGAGATGGGAAGCCTATTGCTAATAATATTTTTTTAAAAATTTTTTTGTTTGAAAATAGTAACATCTAGAAGTGAGAATTAGAAAGCCAGGATGTTGAGATTGGAGCATTGGAATGGCAGAACCAGCAGGGAGACTGGTGGTGAGCAGATCGAGATGTCGCGATAGTAGAACCAATGGGGAGAGCGATGATGCAGGGATTAGAAAGAGGGGACACCAAAATCGGGATGCCGGAATGGCGAAATCGATAAGAGGAGTGGCAATGCAAGAATCGGGAAGAAGGGATTGAGATTGGGCCACTAGGATGGTAGAACCGATAGGGGGAGTGGCGGTGAGTGGATCAGAAAGTAGGGATGTGGGATTGGGATGCTGGGACCATGGATCCAGCAGGAGGCATGGCCATGTAGGGACCAAGAAGTTGGGATGCCGAGATTGGAGCACCAGGATGCTAGAATCGGTAGGGGGAGCAGTGGCGAGCCGACCGATCTGAATCAGATCTAAGCACCAGGATGCTAGCATCCACTCGAATCAGATATGAAGATCTTCTCCTTTTAGATATAATCTCAGAAAATCAAATCTTGAATCTCTCTGGTATGCCTTCGATTTGATCTCTGACAGTAGGACGTTTGTCACATGAATGAAATTTTCTTGACTCGATCTTTGCAATAGCAACACTTCGATCTTTTGAATGCTGATTCGCCCAACCCTTGGGCATGGAGAAGAGGGAGAGAAGGAGGGAGAGGAGGCATGGAAGAGAGATAGAGGGACAGAGTGTGAGCGTTGGGAATTGGAATGGCAAATAGTTTGGCCAAAGGGTTTATTTATAGATCAAACTAGAACCCTAGAGTCCTAGGGCTTTAAGCAACCAGTTTGCTTACACTAGAAGGACTCCTCCCTAGAGTTCCATGCCCATCTCTAAATTCCTTCTCATTTTGTCACACAAAATGAAAGGAATATGTGCACCAAAAATCAGATAAGAGAGGAGGGTTGGCGTAGATAAAAATTCTCCAGGAAGTTTGAACATTTCAAACTTTCTTGACCTATTCAAACTCTTTGAATGGATAAGTCCCCATGTATATCCACTAGGTGTGCATGCCCATTCAAACTCTTTGAATGGATAAGTCCCCATGTATATCCACTAGGTGTGCATGCCGGGGGCCTGCACCCTCTTTCCCTTCATGCAATCACCTAGGGCATGCACCTCAAGAGGAATCCCGGGGGGGGGGGGGGGGCTCCATATCCCTTCTTTCCTATAAAGATCATGTCAAAATGACCCTTGTCCTGACACCCTTTGCAAGAGACCAGGACAAGCCCTAATCTCATTAGAACAAGCTTTGATCTAACCAGGATAAGATTCAGTCAGACCAAGATAAATCCATATAGAATTTCTGCATGAGCCAAATCAGAATTGACTGAGTCCAGACAAACCAGGAAGTCTATAAGTGGAGAAAGTCAGGTCCAATCATGTGCTAGCATGATTTTCTTGAAACTGATTAGATCTAATCCAAATCAATCAGACCATGTTGGTTCAATTAATGACATTTAGACCCAAATCCTTATTTGTATGATTCAGTTAGATTCAATTTTATATGATAATGGGATATATCGTGATCTCCATCATCGACATTATCGAAATACCTTTCGATGGATCAGAACTCTTCTGATTCATCCAATTAGAATCGTTGGTCATCAAGATAATTCTAATTGATCCCAAAATTTATCAGTGATACTTAGCAGCATATGGTGGCAATCCATCAGAATCGAATATGTACCTCTCAGTGCAGCCAACTGTGTGATTGAGTTCTTCTATCATGAGCTCCAACAGGATCTAGGTCAAGGTGAACTCGTCAGACCCAACACCTATCATATGAATGAATCATTCAATTCGAGTCTGATGTGAAATGCTAATAGAAACTTCTTTCTATTATTTCACATTGCCATGGCTATAGGCTTTAGGACTCGATCTCATGATCATCAAAGGACTACTCCTCTACCAAGATTGATAGATCCCATGTTGATGCAATTCAATTCCTATAATGAACATGCTATAGCCAACATACACCTCAGGATTCAAAATAGATAGAAGATCAAGTTATGATGTAGTCAAACTATAATACCGTTAAGATGAACTATTGATGCACCTCAGATCAAAGAACCAGATACACGACTACAGCATCGAGCTAGTCATCGATAAGAAGGTAGATTTTCTTATGACTGCTTAAGATGGTCATGTTCAGTGCTCTTATTCTCAACAGGTATCTATACTCTCACTCTGGTATCTCCATACCATAGACTCAAGATATATCTATCTTAAGAAAGCCATCGTACATCAATCTTCTGGATTGATCATCATCCTCATGATGATCCTACGATCGAAAATAGTTTTTGAGTTAATTATGATAACATATGCCTTCAATTCTCAACTCTTGAGAATATATGTTATCATGTCCGCTAAGTCAATGGATGTATCATAGACACTTTATACATAAATATAATAGAAAAAATAATTTTTTTATTAATTATAAGTTAAAATTATAAAATTATCTCTAGAAAGTATTTACAAATATCGACCAATCTAGCTTTTAGGGTGCACATCTAACAAACTTCCACTTGACTTAAAGTCAATTGGCTACAAATCTAAGTTCCATCTTCTCAAGGTGAACTTCGATCTTCTACTGGCTTAAAGGCTTTGTCAGTGGATCAGCTGTATTTTTTATGGTGTCGACTTTCTTAACCTCGACATATCCCTTTTCAAGATAATCACGGATGAGATGGAATCACTGCTCGATGTGCTTGAACTTTTGATGAGACCTCGACTCCTTAGCTAGGGCTATGACGCTATTATTATCACAGTATAGAGGAATGGCATGTAATGGCATTACTTCGAGTTCTGTAATGAACTTCTTAAGCTAGAATGCCTTCTTTCTAGCTTTCAAGATAGTGATGTACTCTATTTTCATGATGGAGTCTGCTATCACTGTCTGCTTGAAATTCTTCCAGCTTATAGCACCACCATTGCATAGGAATAGACTACTAAATGTCAATTTTTGATCATTTAATTAGATATAAAGTCTGAGTTTGTATACCCCTGGACTTGGAGTTCTCCATTATCAAAGACCAAAAATATATCCTTAGTCTTTCTCAAGTACTTAAGGATACATTTCATAGAAGTCCAATGCTGTTCATTTGGATTCGACTGATACCTGCTAGTGACACTTATAGCATGGGCAATATCAGATCGTGTACATAGTATGGCATACATGAGGCTTTCTATTGTCAAAGCATAAGGGATCTTGCTCATGCATTCAATCTCTTTTAGTGTATTGGGGTACATCTTCTTGGAGAGATGAATACCATGTCTGAAGGGCACAAGTTTTCTCTTAGAGTTTTTCATGCTAAACCTCTTCAGCATCTTTTTTATATTTATCTTTTATGAGAGACCCAGCATCATCTTTGGTTTATCCCTATAGACCTTAATCCCTAAAATAAAGGATGCTTCTCCTGGGTTTTTCATAGAAAACTTCTTAGATAACCGTATTTTGACCAAAGTCAACATGAAAATGTTATTTCTAATTAGAAGGATATCATTTATGTACAATACAAGAAAGACAATAGTGCTCCCACTGATCTTTTTGAACATACAGGATTCCTCCTCGTTCTTGATGAAATCAAATGATTTGATTATATTATTAAAATAAGTATTTTAGCTCCGAGGTACTTGCTTAAGTTCATAGATAGATCTTTGCATCTTGTAAACCTTGTGATCACCATCACTGAAAGTAAAATCAAGCGACTATTCCATATAGTTATCTTTTTCAAGATATTCATTTAGAAATACCATTTTTACGTTCATCTATCATATTTCATAGTCAAAATATACTGTAATAGCAAGCAATATATGGATGAATTTAAGCATGGCTACTGGCGAGAAGAAATCTTGATAGTTAATGCCTTCGTACTGACTATATCCTTTTGCTACTAACTTTGCTTTGAATGTCTCTATATTCCCATCAGCACCTATCTTTCTGTTAAAGATCCATTTATACCCAATAGATACGATACCTTCAGATGGATCTACCAAGGTCTAGACTTGGTTTGAGTGTATCGAGTCAATTTCTAACTTTACTGCCTGTCACCATTTCTTCGAGTCGATATGTGATATCATCTCATCATAGATTTTGGAATTATCATCATGAATCTTATTTTCTGTAAGAAATATTTTCTCTACATCCTCTGAAATAATATCTAAGTATCTCTCAGGAGGATAGAAAATCCTATTTGACCTACAAGATGAAAGAAAGTGTGTGGATCGACGCAGACTGATCAGGTTCCTTGGGTTCCTTAACTAGTTGCTCTTTGAAGATTTTCTTCGCAAGTCTAATCTATCTTTCGATGTCATCATCTTGAATAATTAAATTTTAAAATTATATAATATTTAGAAAAAAAATAAGAAAAAAATTATTTTCAATCTATGGCAGCGGTTACTAAAAACTGCTGCCATAGATCTACGACAGTAGTTTGAAAATCAGCCATAGGTTAAGTTAAAAATTTTTAACTTTTCTTTCCTTCTGTGTGCTCTCTCTCGCTCTAGCCTCCTCTCCGTCACTGGTGAGACTCCACCCATCCCCGACCGCGATCGTCCACCCCCCACCCTCCCCATCCCTAGTCGTGGCCGCCCGTCCCTTGCCCTCCCCATCCCTAGTCGCCCACCCCTTGCCTTTCCCGATCGCCCATCCCTGCCCTCCCCATCCCCGACAGTGGCCACCACCCTCCCCATCCCCAGCTGCCCTCGTTCACCCTCCCCATCCCCGGTCGCCGCCACTCGTTGCCCTTTGCATCGCCGATCCTCACCCTTGCCCTCCTCATCCTCGGCCGCCACCGCTCCTACCCTCCCAATCCCCGATTGCTCACCCCCACCCTCCCCATCCTCGATCGTGGCCGCCCACCCCCCGCCCTCCCCATCCTCGATCGCCCACCGTCCCTTGCCCTTCCCATCCCCGACCGCTTGCCCCTGCCCTCTCCATCCCCGACTGCCATCATCCCTGCCCTCTCCATCCCCGACCGCCCACCCCCTGCCCTCCCATCCCTTGGCCTCCCCATCATGACACCCCTTTGGGCCCCCTCTCCCTCTCTCTCTCTCTCTCTCTCTCTCTCTCTTTCCTCTTTCTCTTTCTCTCTCTATCTCACTATCTTGCTATTATTTCATAGGTTACCTCTAGCGCCATCGTCTTACTCCAAGGCCATCATCGGCGATCCTCAAAGCTTTCGGTGCGATCTTCTATCTATAGTCATAAGTATATTTTTTATTTTAATTTTATAGTATTATTTATTAATCATTGGACTAGACCTGTCAATGGATCATGTTTGGGTCAGAATCTAGATATTCAGATCTAGATCTGATTTTAATTATTGGTACCGAATCCAAACCCGAGTACCTGATGGGTCCGTACTTGAAGTACCAGACCTGGACCCTAATGGATCCTAGGTATCCAGACTCGATTTTGGGATCCAAAACTAAGAAAGGGAGAGTGAGAGAGGGAGGGAGGGGATCCAGCCTCATTGCCATTGTTGGCGAGGGAGATTGAGAGAGAGAGAGAGAGAGGGAGGGAGGGGGTCCAGCCTCATCGGTGAGGGAGATCGAGAGAGTGAGAGAGGGAGGGAGGGGTTTGGCCTCGCCACTGTCATTGATGAGGGAGATTGAGAGAGGGAGGGAGGGGGTCCGACCTCGTTGGCAAGGGATGAGATCGAGAGAGGGAGATTGATTGAGGGAGAGAGGGATCAGGGAGGGGGTTCTGCCTCATCAGCGATGGAGATTGAGTGGGAGATGGGCAGTCAGAAAGATGAGGGGAGGGCAAAGATAGCCATGAATAGGAGATAGCACATAGCCGAGCCGAGCCAAGAACGGTGTCTTGGGCTGTGCCATGCCATGCCGCATCGGTAGTTCATGCCTTGGGCCGTGTCGTGTTGGTAGGCCATGCCGACCGCTAAGAGAACCCCTGATCGCTAAGAGAACTTTCGTCTTGTTGCTTTTGTTTATTGCATTGCATAGCGATAGATCCGTCAATTGATTAGTGTATATAATCTTTGGCATACATATATTTATATGTAATTGTACGGATGGTACCTAGGTATATCTTTGATTATTGTTCAAATGTTATATTGGTTAATGTTCATTAATATTGTAGATTATGATGGCATCAAAACACCATCTAGATTTCACCTCTGTCTCTCGATGGGTTACACGCAGTTCAGCATCTGAGGAGCAATCAGAGCATACTTCATTCACCTCCACATCGGCTGCTCAGGAACCTCCACCACCGATATCTACTCCACCGATAGTAATTAGTACTCCACTGGCATCTGAGCCTCTACCGTCATCCATATGTCCGACACATGCTACTCCACCGGCATCTGAGTGTATGTTTTTATTATATTATATTATTTATTTTTTATATAGTATTTATATACTTATATATTTGTATAACATATTTTTATTGTAGGTGCACCATCCAGTAGGATATTTTACGATCCCACATGTATGGCATATGTATGAAACCATCAGCATCAGATGATGATACAGTATGATCCAGAGGAAAGGTCAGTAGGGAAGATCGCGTGGGAGATGCATTCCTTTTTTGGAGTGCTTGTGAGGCGGTCATACATTATTCCCATAGAGCATAGAGACTGACGATTGATGGATGATACTGTCAGGGACTGGGTGTGGAACGAGATATGGGTAAGTGCATCTTAATTATATTTATGTATTTTACATGTTTATACTATGTTTGATTAGAATAATTTTGTAACTGACTTTTGATAACTTTGTGCAGAGGAGATACGATTTTTTTGATCATGAGAGGGCTCGAGATGCCTGACTGAAGAAGATCGGAGAGTTGTACTGGGGCTACAAGGTCAAGCTCTACAGAGGATGGCTTGAGCATCGATGAGACACCCAAGAGGAGCATGTTTCTTGGATATAGGACTGTCCTTCGAGTCAGTGGGAGAGGATGGTTACACATTGGAGGAGCCAAGAGTTTGAGGTAAAATTACTAACTTTTAAATTTTTTAATATGCTTAAAGTTATATTTAAATTTTTTTAAATATTTATTATTTATTTAAATACTTGTTAGGCTACCTTCCATCAGAACTAGGAGAACCGGGCAGCCCAGGAGTATATGCATACTCTCGACCGTGAGTCTATGGCCAATCATGTGCATAAATAGATAATAAATTCTAAATCTTACTAGATAAATTAAATTGATATTTTTTTTCATATTTTTTTGATAAACTAATCCATTGTTATAGCTGATGAAAGATGGAGTGATGCCCAACCATAGCGAGATCTTTCGATCTAGCCATACGGACA
This sequence comes from Cocos nucifera, assembly GCA_006176705.1. Taxonomy (NCBI): domain Eukaryota; kingdom Viridiplantae; phylum Streptophyta; class Magnoliopsida; order Arecales; family Arecaceae; genus Cocos; species Cocos nucifera. Next base: position 1,621,735 of record QRFJ01000086.1, on the reverse strand, counting down.
AGAAGAGCAGACCGATGAATGCCACGATCGAAAGGATTTTTGTATGTATTAAATATATTAGTATATATAATTAGTATTATAGCATTTCTTATAAAATTTTATTTACATTTATAATTACAGGATCGGTTAGATGCGCTCACGAGTGAGGGCTCGGATACCTATGACCGCCATGACTATCTATCTCAGGTCTTGGGGCCTAAGCACTCTGAAAGGATCCGATGTAGGCGCAGACATACGTCGACTAGCTATTGGTCAGAGGTGAGCGTCTCTTCATAGGCTTATGGTGTCGTCAATTGGGAGGAGCTTGAGGCAACATTGGCACGGGCAAATCAAGTTGTGATGTGGGCAGATCGGGCTGAGAAATGTACATCTCATCTGGAGGGCATCGTTAGAGACATGGTGTCGACGCTCTGATGCATGCTAATCTATATCTATGGCAAGTGTACCAGTCGATCAAGTAATAAAGTAAATGAGTAGAGTATCGTCCCTATAGGATTGAAAAATAAGTACTGAAAAGCTCTTTCCTATGCTTTATTTAGAAGATCGATTTATAAGAATAAGAAATTAAAGAACAAAATAAAGAAATAATTAAAAATTTTAAGAAAATAGATAGAGTATAATTATTAGGGTTTTAAACTTAAGAGCAATGTATTACTTAGGCAATCGGGTTCACCAACTCGGTCAATACAATATTCAGGTTACTAGACTAATTTTATTTCATGTGACGGTGGAGTTTCCTAGTTTATTCACTATCCTTTGGTCCAGGTGTAGTAAAACTATCAATGTTTATTAATTACCCTTTGGTCCAGGTGTAATTTAAATAAATATTAATGCATTAAGTTTTGTGAAACCCTCTAATTAAAATACGCTGTATCCAAAGCATACTAAAATTTTTGCATGCATATGAATTCTAATTTGATTCATAATACAAGGTATATAATCAAGAAGAAATAACATAGATGTACTTGGTCCGTAACATTTATGTTCATCAGATCAATTAGAAGATGTCTAGTAATCTAAAAGCATTAAGATCAGATTTATATACTTCTCATGAATAAAATTTAAAATTAAAAATAAATCATACTGAATATTGCATCAAAAGAGTGGCTACACCTTAGCCTTAGTAAAAAAAATTTAGTTCATGATAACAAGTTCAAAAATAATAAATAAAATAAAAAGCATAAAAAAATTAGATTGTTTGATTGCTAAAATTGATTGTCCATCGCTCTTGGTGTGGAGAACTTGGTGAAGAAGAAAAGAAGCTCCTTGATCAATGTTCTGATTATCGGAAGAAGAAAAAAATTAAAAATCCTTTCTTTTCTCTCAAAAATCTCTCTTCTCTTTCTACCTCTCTCCTCTCTTTCTCTTCTTTTTCTTTTTTTTTTACTGTCTCCCCTCTCTCTTTTTTTTTCTTCGACAACAGACCTTTTTATAGACTAAGAGGTGGATTTTCCACCGAAATCCTATTGAAAATTAGGTTTAAAACTCTCAAAACAACTCAAAAAGAATCCTGGATCAATTCTAACCGTTGGATGTTGATCAAACGGTCCAAAAATCACTCAAAAATTATTTTAAAATCTCAAATCAAGTTGGATTTCATTTGGACTATCGGATTAGCCTTGAAGATCAAATTTGGGCCATCAGATCATGCACAGAAAAGCTTCTAATCTTTAGTTTAAAGTTGAAATGAATCTCAACCATTGGATCTCGACCGAGAGCTGCGGATGCCGTTTGTCAGCACATGCATTTCTACCGTCCGATCAAATCCCAGTGAAAGGCACCCGTCGGACAAAAAAAATTCTCAAATTATCCTTTGTAGATCATGCACGAGCTCGGTGTTGCGTGGACCATTGCATTCTTCAGCCAATCGAAGCTTGCTTCTCCATGTGAAATTTTCAAAATGTCCTCCAAATAATCCATCGTGTGCCGCAAAAAATGCTGACGTCAACTTGGCATCAGCGTTGCATCAGCGGGTCAGTCTGCTGGGTGCAGTCGGACCAAATGGTCTGCTGAGCCAATTTGAATCAGATCGATTTTTTTTTTTGAAATTTAATTTTGGGCTTGTTTGAAGTCCATTTTGCCTAAAATTTATTTTATCTGAACCAGAAAAATAAGATCTTCATATTGGTTGCCTTCTTTCCTACATAAGATTAATAAAAGTATTAATTTTTTAAAAAATAAATTAATTTATTTTATAATTTAATATTTTTATTAGTATATTTTTACCACTTATCACGCTCAACGCACATTTTGAAGGTGCCTTCTCGAGCTTTGAGGATTGAGGATATGTTGGCGTGCATTCCAGCTCCAACTCCAGCTCTGACTCAGACTCATGCTCCATCTCCCGAGGACATCGACGATGTAGATTTAGAAAACTTTTGACGTATTTTTTTTAAAAATATTATAATAAATTTTATTCGATAATAAAATTTTAGCATTTTAGAAATATTTTTATGTTTATAATATTTTTTTATGTTATATATCTCTGCATTTATCAGATAAAATATATAAAAAAATTAAAAAATTTATATTTTTTTAATTATTCAAAAGCTACGATAGTGATTTTATAATCGCTGCTGTAGGCAATATGTCAACCGCTATATTAGACCTATGGCAGCGGTTGCGTAACTGCTTTCATAGACAGCGGTTCTATAACCGCTGCCATAAACCAAACTATCACAACAGTTCTATAACCGCTGCCATAGATAAGCCTATGGCAGCAGTTTAGAAACCACTATAATAGGCATCTATGACAGCGGTTTTCATAACCGCTGCAACAACCACTGTCATAAACCTACGACGATGGCTACAGTGGCAGCAGTTAGCGACCTACGATGATGGCTGCAGTGGCAGCGGTTAACCGCTGTCATAGACCTACGATGATGGTTGCAGTGGGAGCAGTTAGCGACCTACGACGATGGCTGCAGTGGTAGTGGTTAGCTAACTGCTGCCATATCCTATAACAGTGATTTTTTGGGCTACGACAGTAGTTACGATAGCGGTTATAATGTAACCGCTGTCGTAGCCTGATTCTGTAGTAGTAAAACTATTTTTCAAGAAATATAGTATGTCAACTCATAATCATATTATGATCTTCTAGAAGATAGAAGTAATATCCTAACGACTCTTTTGGATATCCGATGGATCAAGTTCTAAGAAACCTAGATTCTAATTTGTCCACTTGCTATCTCTTAATATAGACCGAATAATCTCAAATTTTGAGATGACTCAGACTTAGCTTCTTACCATGCCATATCTCATACGATGTGGTAGGAATAATTTTAGATGGAATCCTATTCAGTATATAAATTGCTATCATTAAACTATGTCTCTAAAGAAACTCGGAAAGATCTGTAAAGCTCATCATAGATCGGATCATATCTAATAGGATCTAATTTCTCCATTCTGAAATTTCATTGAGTTGAGACATTCTAGATGGACTCCATTGTGAGACTATGCCATTCTTCTTGAGATAGTCAAAAATTTTTTAACTAAGGTATTTATCTTGCTAATCTGATCGAAGAATTTTAATAGATTTTTTAATTTATTTTGCTACTTCATGTTTGAATTTTTTGAACATTTCAAAGACTTCAGATTTGTGTCACACCAGGTACACATATTCGTATCGAGAAAAATTATTGATAAAGGTAATAAAGTAGATAAATCCGCCTTTGATCGGCACATCGAATGGGCCACATATATCTGTATGTACTAGGATAAGTAATTCTGTGGTTCTTTTTCATATCCTATAAAGAGCAGCTTGGTCATTTTATCTAAAAGGCATGATTCATAAATTGGATATGACTCAGAAGTCAACAAACTCATTAGTTCAATTTTTTTTAATTTGTTAATCCTGTCTTCAACTATATGACCTAGCTTAAGGTGCCATAGGTATTTTTCGTTTAAACTATGTCTAGATCATTTTGATCCTATGGCATTCACAGTATGCTTGACATTATTCATAGATACATCTATATGTAACTGGTAAAGTCTGTTAATTAAGAAACCACTTATAATTTTATTTCTTTCAAAAAGAATTGTACAATGGTCCTTAAAAAAATTAATTACGTAGTTCTCTTGTACCAAAATATAAAATAAAAATCAAATTCCTACTCACGGTAGGTACATAAAAATAGTCTCGATAGTTGTAGAGGGTAGGTTCTCATGGCCACGGTAGCAATTTTTGCTTCATTTTTGATGCGCAGGATCATCTCATCTTTTCTCAATCTTCTGCTATCCTCAAGATCCTACAAAGAAGTGCACAAATGAGCACTAGATCCAAAGTCAAGCACCCAACTGAATGCAGAAGAAACTATCAGGTTCATCTTAATGATAAGCATATCTTCAGAAGGTTCACCCTTCTCACTTATTCTTTAGATTGGCCTGGTACGTAAGCAGTTCCGCTTTCAATGACCATCAGAGTTGCAATAGAAATCTTTTTCTTTTTCCATGGCCTTCTTTAGATCATCCTTTTTCTTCTTTCCTTCCATCTTCTGCTTCTTCGCAGACTTTTTCTTCTTTCCAAAAAATTTTTTCTTAGAAGAAGTTCGCTCCGTAGCAAGCACTGACTCTTTGAATTCTTCAAAGTTCCTTTAGCAATAACTAGCAAATTCAATAACTCGAACAAGGTGCACTAAATCTTATTCATATGAAAGTTCATAATGAACTGCTCATATGAATCGATCAAGAACTATAGGATCAAATCAATTGGCATGTCCTTGTCCATCTACACACTGAGCTTCTCAAGTTCTTCTAAGTTCTTAATCATCGATAAGCAATGATCATGAATTGACTGTCCATCATGCATCTGCGCCTTGAAGAGCCTCCTCAACACTTCAAAGCATGCTGCATGGCTCTGCTCACCATACAACTCTTGTAGGTATGCGAACATTTGGCTAGCAGTCTTCATGTCCTCGTATTGGCACTACAACTCATCAGACATTGAAGCCAATACGTAACATCTGATCTTGTTATAATCATCCAACCACTTATTATGAGATGCTTTCTGATTGATGATCAGATGGGCTGGAAGAGTGGAAAGTTTCTCATCTAATACATAGGTCAACTTCTTAGAATTCAAAATAAATTTTAAATTTTAGAGCCAATCCTTGCAATTTGATTCGATCAACCTGTGGGTCTCTAGGATTCGGACTAGGAGATTGGATGCAGATATTTTCTTGTAGAGAGTCAAAATTTTTAGTTAGATTTATAATTGATTTAACTAATTTTTTTAAAAATTTTATTTTTAAATAAATTTTGGACTTTCACTATTTTTTTGGATCCCTACACTCGGTAGAGATGCAAAAATCTTTATGATCAAAGATTTTTATTGGATGATGTGGTCCTGCCAATTGACTCACCACCTCACCTAATAGTTATTGATGATGATTCAGCCGATGAGTGGATAACTCTTATCCAATATTTTTTTAAACATGATACATCTAACTCGATCTCTAATTTATGAAGCTCACCATGTCCGAAATATTGCTCCACTTCTTAGTTAAGTCAAACCTATTATTTGCACGAATTGGATTCATGATTGGTACCCTCATCATATTCAGAATATTGAGCCCAATCCATTCTCTAATTCATAGCATCTTATGCCTAATAGATATGGTTGTATTTTTTTGGTGTAACTAAATCACTGTATCCAACCAAAAACAATCAACCTCGAGAAGGGCCCGCACAACTACAATAATGGAAGACCTATGACTTAATATTTTCTTAGAAAGATTTTAATTTACATCTCTTTAATCCTTAAATAGTTATAATGATTATGACTAACCTAGTGGCATGGGTTAGCTTGAATTGTTAGTCACCTCAATACAGAACTGGATTGATCCAATCGATCAGGTAAGTGAGATCGATGAGAGGGATATATCATTAACTCATCGTGGATGCATCCAGATTGAGTAGCTCCTAATTAAAAAATATCGATCATGTTTTTCGAACTTATCTTAGATACTAATTTGTTGGACTAGAACTGATCGGGTTAGCATATAATTCAGGCTCGAACTGCAGAGCTAGATTAGATCTTGAGGTGGTCGACCACATGTGGCTATGGATCGATCTTGACCAAACTTATATATAATAGATTGATCAATTTAAGCACTCTTGATCCCACCTAACCAGCTCTTAATTCGATTTAATCAACCACTCAAGCTAGACCTAATCAAGCTATTAATACCTTGAACCCATGTTTTATGAAGATATCTTAGATCTAAAAATTCTCAATTTTAGATCTAATTTATTTTATAACTTAATTTTTAATTAAGTCTAATAGGATTTAGAAAATAAAGTATGCGACAAAGATCATAGAATTTTTGGATCTAGAGTTTTGCAGAAAAATAAGTTTTGCTTTTTTGATTGAGGATAAATACGCAGCACCCCTACGTGCCATAAGAGCATCCCATCGAATGAAAAGTGAGGGCCTTTAAATCCTTTTTACTCTGATGACTAGACAGCCAAGAGGAATGCCTCAATCAAAAAATTAAACTATGCTACAAAATATTAGATCTAGTACGTATATCACATATATGTCTACTGATCTATCTACACATGCTTTGCATATATCATATATATCAAAATTTAAACATGTGTCTCAAGCATCAGATCTGATTATATCTAATATAACATTAGAAAAAATATATGACCATATCATAAAAATTTTAGATCTAATCTAATCTAGACCTAGAATAATACAACCTGGCTTTGATACCAGTTGAAAGAAAAACTTGCTAATGTCGTAGGATTGGCCTGATTGAATTAGGTCATGCAGCAAAATTTTAAAAAATTTTCTACTTGATATGATCAAATATGAGAGTTCTTAGATCTGATTAGATTGATCTAAAAATAAAAAAAATATAAAAATAAAATTTTATGATATCGAATATCACCTAATTGGATGAACAGTTCACCCGCAGCAATGATCTGATGCTGTCTGAGGTTCCAACGTTAGCCGCATATGTGCCTGGCCTCTACTAGCATTTACTCAGATTAGATCTGGAGGTCTTCTTCTTTTAGATCTGATTTTAGAAAATCAGATCTTGAATCTCTATGATACACCTTCGATCCAATCTTTGGCAGTAGGACGTTTGTCACACGAAGGGGATCTCCTTGACTCGATCTTTGCAATAGCAGCACTTCAACCTTTTGAATGCTGATTCACCCAACCCTTGGGTGTGGAGAAGAGGGAGAGGAGGAGGGAGAGAGGCATGGAAGAGAGACAAAGGGATAGGGTGTGGGCATTGGGAATTGGAGTAGCAAATAGTTTGGCCAAAGAGTCTATTTATAGACCAAACAAGAATCCTAGAGTCCTAGGGCTTTAAGCAACTAGTTTGCTTAAAGCAAAAAGACTCCTCCCTAGAGTTCTATGCCCATCTCTAAATTCCTTCTCATTTTGTCACACAAAATGAGAAGAATATTTGCACCAAAAATCAGATAAGAGAGGAGGGTTGGCGCAGATAAAAAATTCTCCAGAGAGTTTGAACTTTTCAAACTTCCTTGACCCATTCAAACTCTTTGAATAAATAAGTCCCTATGTATATCCACTAGGGGCACATGCTAGGAGGGGTGTGCACCCTCTCTCCCTTCACGCAATCACCTAGGGTGTACGCCCTAAGAGAAATCCCAAGGGGTGCCCGCCATATCCCTTCTTTCCTACAAAGATCGGGTCAAAATGACCCTTGTCCTAATGCCCTTTGCAAGAGACCAGGACAATCCCTGATCTCATCAGGATAGGCCTTGATTTAATGAGGACAAGATCCATTCAGATCAGGACAAATCCATATAGGTTTTTTAGTTGAGCCAAATCAGATTTGATTGAGTCCAGACGAACTAGGAAGTCCATAGAAGGAGAAAGTCAGGTCCAATTGTGCGCTAGCATGATTTTCTTGAATCTAATTGGATCTAATCTAAATCAATCAAGCTATGTTGGTCTAATTAATGACATCCAGATCCAAGTTCTTATTTGTGTGATCTTGTTTGGTTCAATTCTATATGATAATGAAATATATCATGATCTTCATCATCAACATCATTAAAATATCTTTTGATGGATCAGAACTCTTTTGATTTACATAACTAGAATCATTGATCATCAGAATAATTCTAATTGATCTCGACATCCACTAGTAACATCTAGCAGTATATAGTGGCAGTCCATTAGAATTGAATATGAACCTCTTGGTGCAGCCAACTGTTTGATTGGGTTCTTCTATCATAAACCCCGATAGGATCTAGGTCAAGGTGAATTAGTTAGACCCAACACTTGTCATATGAATAAATCATTCGATTCGAGTCTGATGTGAAATCCTAATAAAATTTTTTTTCTATTATTTCATACTACCATGGTCATAGGCTTTAAGACTCGATCTCATGATCATCATAGGATTACTCCTCCTCTATCGAGATTGATAGATCCCATATTGGTATGATTTAATTTCTATAATGAACATGCTATAGTCAATATATATCTCAGGATTCCAAATGGTTAGGAGATCGAGTTATGGTATAGTTAAACTATAGCACCCTTAAGGTGAACTGTTGATGCATCTCAAATCAAAAAACCAAACACAACTACAACATCAAGCTAGTCATCGACGAGAAGGTAGACCCCTTATGACTGCTTGAGGTGGTCACGCTCAGTATTCTTGTTCTCAAAAAGTACCTATACTCTTGCTCCAGTATCTCTACATGGTAGACTCAAGATACATCTATCCTAAAAATGCGATCATACATCGATCTTTCGGATCGATCACTATCCTCCTAATGATCCTATGATCAAAAGTAGTTTAAGAGTTAATTATGATAACATATGCTTTAAATTCTCAACTTTTGAGAATATATGTTATCATGCCTGTTAACTCAATGGATGTATCACAGATACTTTATATATAAATATGATAGAAGAAAATAATTTTTTTATTAATTATAAGTTAAAATTATAAAAATATCTCTAAAAAATATTTACAAGTATAAGTCAATCTGACTTCTAGGACACACATCTAATACCGAGACATCAAGATTGGAGCATTGAGATGGCAGAATTGATGGGAGAGCAGTGGAGAGTGGATCGAAAAGTGGGGATGCAAGATCGATACTCTACGATGGTGGAACCAACAAGGGGAGCAGTCGTGTAGGGATTTGGAAGAGAAGATGCAAAGATTAGGCCATCGGGATGGCCGAATCAATAGGAGGAGCGGTGATGAGTAGATCGAAAAGCAGGGATGCGAGATCAGAATGTCGAGACTATAAATTTGGTGTGGAGAGCGGTGGCATGGGGATCGAAAAGATAGGATGCCAAGATCGAAGCATCGGGATGGCAAAACTAGCAGGGGAGTGGGGATGAGCGGAGCAAGAAATGGGTGTTAGATGTATGCCCTAGAATCTAGATTGACCGATACATGTATAACTTTCTATGAGCATAATTTATAAATTTTAATTTATTAATAAAATTTAGATTATTTTTTCAATCATATTTGTATTTATTGTATCTATGATTCATCCTATGGGTTAATGAGAATGATAACACATATTCTCAAAATTTGAGAATTTTAGACATGTGTCATCATAATTAACTGATAAATTACTTTCAATAATAGGATCATTATTAGAATGATGATCGATTTAGAAGATTAGTATATGATCGCTTTCTTAGGATAGATGTATTTTGAATATATGGTATGGAGATATTAGAGTAAAAGTATAGGTGCTTGTTAGGAACAAAGGTACTGAGTGTGATCAACTTCGAGTAGTCATAAGAAAGTTTACCTTCTCATCAATGACTTGTTCATTGCTATAGTTATGTGTCTGGTTCTCTGACTTGAGGTGTATCAACAGTTCACCTTGAGGGTATTATAGTTTGACTACACCATAACTCGATCTCCTAGTTATTTGGAATCCTGAAATGTATGTTGGCTATAGCATATTTATTATAGAATTGGATTGCACCAAGATGGGATCTATCAACCTCGATAGAAGGAAGCTATTCTATGATAATCATGAGATTAAGTTCTAAGGCCCATGGCCATGGCAATGTGAAATAATAGAAAGAAGTTTCTATTAGGATTCACATCGGACTCGAATCGATTGATTCAATCATTTAACAGGTATAGGATTTGACGAGTTAACCCAAACCTCAGTTCTATCAGGATTCATGATAGAAGAATTGAATCACATGATAGCTGCATCGATAGGTTCTTATTTAGTTCTGATGGATTACCACCACATACTGCTAGGTACCACTGATAGATTATAGGATTAATTAAAATTATATTGATGATCAATAATTCTAATTGGATAAATCAAAAAGAGTTCTGATCCATCGAAAGAAATTTTAATGATGTCGATGATAGAGATCATGACATATTTCATTGCCATGCAGAATTAAACATATAGGGTCACACAAATAAGGATTTGGCTCTAAACATTCTTAATTAGACTCATATAGTCTGATTGATTTAAATTTGATCCAATTAGATTTAAGAAAATCATGCTAATACATGATTGAACCTAATTTTCTTATGCATTGGATTTTTTATTACTCTGGATTGAGTTAAATTAGATTTGGCTTATCCAAAAATCCTAATTTGGGCTTGTCCTAATTAGATTAGGATCTTGTCCTAATATCCTAAGAGGATAAGGATAATGGGGTGCCAAGTGTTGGTGCCCCCCATTTAACTTGGTCTTCAGCACAACAAGAGATGGGTGCACATCCCCTAGAATTTCTCTAGGGTCATGCACCCCTAGATATCTAATTTCTAGAGAGAGGGTGCATGCCTTCTTCCTTCTTGACATGCACCCATAAGAGATAGGGATAATGAGTTTAAATTCTAACAAAAGTTGTTGGGTTTAAACTAGTTTGAATAAGTCAAAATAATTCAAACTGAGGAGGAAGATTATCTAGGGCACCAACCACTTTATCTGGATAAGGTGGCATGCTAGATGGGTATTTTGTGCGATAAAATGCATGGAGAAAAGGAGAGGGGTGCCACTTCTCATGAAAGGAGTCCTTCTGCTTGAAGTTTTTTGATCCGATCAAAAGTTTAAAGCCCTAGGACTCTAGGTCTCCTACTTCTATAAATAGGAAACTAGGTTAAAGAGTTTTGCATTCCAATCTCCCAAGCATGAAGCTCTGCTCCTACCTCTCCATGCCTCCTCCCTTCTCTCTAGAACCTCTTTCTCCTTCTCTCTTCCATGCCCAAGTGTTAGGCTGATCCAAGGCTTTGAAGGTTGAAGTGCTGTCCGCGTAAGGAGAAGAAGGAGATCCATTCGTATGTCGATCGAAGTGCTACCAATGATTTGATCGAAGGCAGAAGTTGGAGATCCATATCTAATTTGTTGAAGGCAGATAAAGCAAGGAGAAGATATCTAGATTTGAACTTGAGTGGATATCAATAGAGGTCGGGCACGTGCACAGCTTGAAGACGAACCTCAATATTAGATTCAGATCATCAGAGCGGGAGATCGTCTACTCGCACAAAGATGGTATAATCACTATCCTATGCATGCCTATTTCTAGATTTAGTAATCAGATATATGAATCTTAGACTACATCACATCAAATCTAGAAAAGTTTTAAATTCTGCTATAACTAATCTGATCCAATCTGGCCAGCCAAAAAGTTTCTTCAATGGGGATGCGGGATCGAGATGTTGGGATGGCGGAATCGATGGGGCAGCAATAGCACGGGGACCAAAAAGCTAGAATGCTAAGATCGGAGCATCGAGATAGTGGAACTGATGGGAGGAGCAGCGATGAGCGGAGCGAGAAGTAGGGATGTGGGATCGGGATGGTGGAATTAGCGGAAGGAGTGGCGGTACAAGGACCGAAAAGCTGGAACATCGAGATCGGAGCATCGGGATAGTAGATCCAACAGCATGGTGGTGGAAAATGGCTACTAGAGGTGGGGGAAGAAGGGAGGAGGCGAAAAAAATTAGAAGAGAGAAATGATTGGTTGCAGCCTCAGGGTGGGGGGGAGGGGCATATTTCAAAAAGTATTAGCGACGATAAAAGTTCGTTGCTAAAGCTGTCGTTAATACTGTTAGCATTAGAAGCATCGTTTCTAACACTGTTGCTAAAAGTATTCTGATTTTTAACAACCAAAAATACCTTTGCCGTAGAAATCGTCGAGAAAAACTAGTGTTAGCGATGGCTGTTTTGTTAGAAGAATCTAAGATTTCTAGCATGTATTTTGAAACTTTTTCAAAAATCTAACAATGAAAGCTATAGATTAATCCAATTATTCCATGAAATATGTAAATAAATCCTAGATCTAGTATCTAATGAAATGACCAAAGCATGCATATAAATCTAAAAATTAAATAAAATACAAAACCATGATGTTGATCATATCAACATCAAATAGGAAAACTAGATCTGATCTGGTGGGAGAAAGAGATCAAATCTCTCTTACCTTTCACAAGTCAAGATCTTAACTTGCTGATCTGAGACTAAGGTTGCTGCTTCGAGCTGCACATATGTCCGATCTCTATAAGAAGTCCACATGAAGCTCTGATCACGTTTCAAAGTCTAGCAATCTAAAAATCAGCATAGTGTGCTATCACTGCGTTAATCCTTCATCGATGATTGATGCCAAATCTCCTTCTTTAATTGACTTGAACTCTTCAGGGACTAAAGGAGAAGATAGGAGGATCTGGAAGAATTCTTATTCTCATATTTTTCTCTCAAAAATTGATAGTAGAAAATCTGAAACACAAACTCTAGAGAAGATCCTTCTTCTCTAGGCCTTTTCTCTCACTTAGGTATAATAATTTGTGTCTTTATAAAATCCCACACCCTCAACCTTGATGTGCCCATGCCCTCTCTCTCCAATCTATAAACTCAAAAAAAATCATGGCCTAACTCTCTTTATATAGAGAGTCAGAGAAGAGTCTCTATCTAGGTCAAATACCTAGGTAGAGAGTCCAAAAGAGACTGGATTAGGGCACCCAATTCTTGGGTGCCCCCTCTTTATTTTGTGGCATGAAAGTCAGGATATGGTGCACAAATAAATTCTCTTTCTCTCATGAAAATATCAAAAATAAATCGATTAATTGGCACCATAATTAGATAAGAGTTTTGGTTTATCCAAACTCTATCAAACAGAATCTAGATCATCACTACTTCTTAGTTTTGATCAAATCCAAAATCACAAACCATCTAAGAGGGATATGGGGGAAAGGATTGGCATGGAGCCTCTCTAGAAATTAAATTTCACATAAAAAAATCCATGGGAAGGGCATGGAGAAAGGGAAGGTGGCGCAAGGGAGGAGTCCTAGTTTAACTAGGACTTTATGCTTTGACTAGTCAAACCATATCTTTAGCCCAATTAAAATAGATCTTGATGCAACCTAATTAATGGTATTCCTAATTCAATTAAAAATTTAATTAAATCAAATTAAATCTAATTTAATTTTGATTTAATTTTTTAATTAAATTAGAAATTAGGTGCACTCAAGTCTTAGTTCAACTTAGAATTGTTCTTCCTTACAATTGGCTTATCTAATTAATTAATTAAACTTAATCCAATCAAGCCCAAACCAAAATTAATTGAATCATATTCAATTAGACTTTATCTCAACCCTTTAGCTTAATTAGATTGAGTCAATTAGCAATTGATTGCTAATCGATCCTCCTACAACACTTGTACTAGGTCAAACATCAATCATATTGAATGTTTAGCACTAAAATAATTCTTAATCATTGATCAACCATTTGATTAGATCAAGCCCTCTGATGTATATGACCCTATAGGTTTGAATTTAAGCCAATAGCATAGAAATAAATTTTTAAACCAATCAAAATGACCATCCAGCAATGGTATCCGATGGTCGGATAGATCAAATGTATAAAGTAATACTTTTAGAATCCACATAGATATGGTTTTCGTATAATTTATCTTCTTGACCTAAATACTAACGACTCAGGGTTTAACTATCAATCCTAAACATGTCATCCATACTATATTTCAAAATACCAAATCTATCTCATGGATTATCCTGGCTAAGATTTTATTAAATTAAGATACAGCGATGTATTTTCTCTAAACTCTTGGAGTGGTCAATCCTATCTTGATCACTCACCAACTTCATAAGTACTTGATTATGTCCTAAAATCTTTCATTACTGAATTAAAAATTCAAATAGTCCTGCACCAAAGCATAGTGAGTTGCTTGCAAGCCACTATGGCGATCTCAAGTCCAAGGGACACTTATACCCAAATTTCATTAAAGAAATTCTCGATAGCAGAATGCTCCAAAGTTGGTCACGTTCAGTGATGATGTATCCCTACATCTCATCTATATGGTATACTAGCATCTTCACACTTCTTGGTTAAGAGGACAACCAATCTATATGGCACACAACGATCTATACTCGATAAATATTATCGTCTTGATTAACAACGTATCATTTAGTCTTGAATAGTTTTAAAAACTAATCGATAAATCTTCTCTTTATCGAATCTAAATAGTTCTACGGACTTCATCACAATATAGGAGTTCATTAGAAGATGTAGACTTATGATTAAAAATTTTAGAATAAATATTTTATTCAATAATAAATTATTTATATTTATAAGATTAGCATAACCATCAACAGGTTGATGATTAACTTATTTTAAAGTCAATCGATACAGTATCTAATATCTATCTTCGACTTATGGTAGTCAAACTTCTTTACCGCCAAGGCTTTAGTGAGGGGGTTGGCCAGATTCTTTTTTTCGTCGATCTTCTAAAGATCAATGTTATCTCGATCCATAATCTTTCAGATCAGATGGTAGTAGTGCAGTATGTGCTTCATCTACTGGTGGCCTTTGATTTCTTCGCCTGAGTGATGGCTCCAGTACTGTCATAGTAGAGCAGGATCGGATCGTCCAGGAAGGATGCTACTTCAGGCTCGATGATAAACTTTCTCAGCCATAATTTTTTCATAGCATCGGATGTTGCGACGTACTCAACCTTGCAAACTAAATCTACCACAGTATGCTATTTAGAACTCTTCTAGCAGACAGCTCCATCATTTTGGATAAATATATAATTCAACGCCCTCTTACTGTCATCATGGTCAGATTGAAAGCTGGAGTATGTAAATTTTATAAGTTTTAAATCTGATCTACTCTTACTGTCATCATGATCAGATTGAAAGCTGGAGTATGTAAATTTTATAAGTTTCAAATCTGACTTACCATAGATCAGCCATTGGTTCTTAGTATTTTTTAAATACTTAAGGATGATTTTTACTATCTTTTAGTGATTCTTCTATTAGATATATGTGCCCTAGAAGCCAGAATTGGCTGACACTTGTAATACACTTCTAGGGGCAAAATTATAATTTTGACTAAAATTAATAAATGGATTATTTTCTATCACATATGTGTATTTAGTGTCTGTGATACATCCTTTGAGTTAATGGCAATGATAATTCATATTTTCAAGAGTTGAAAATTTAAGACATGAATAATCATTATTAACTCATAAATTGCTCCTGACCATAGGATCATCACGAGGATGGTGATTGATCCAAAAGGTTGGTATACAATCGCTTCTCTTTAGTAGATGAGTTTTAAGTCTACGGTGTGGAGACACCGAAGCGAGAGTACAGGTACTCATTAGAGAATGAGGGCATTGAGCGTGACCACCTCGAGTAGTCATTAGGGAGTCTACCTTCTCATCAATGACTGACTCGATGCTGCAGTAGTGTGTCTGGTTCTTTGACCTGAGGTGCATCAGCAGTTCACCTTGAGGGTGTTATAGTTTGACTACACCATTACTCGGTCTCCTAGCCATATGGAATCCTGAGGTGTATGTTGGCTATAGCATGTTCATTGTAGGAACTGGATGGCATCAAGATGGAATCTATCTACCTCGGTGGTAGAGGAGCAGCCCTATGATAATCATGAGAATCAAGTCCAGAAGCCCATGGCCATGGCAGAGTGAAATAATAGAAAGAGTTTCTATTTAGATTTTCACGTTGGACTCGAATCGAATGATTACATCATATGATAGAAACTAGGGTTTGATGAGTTTACCTTAACCCTAATCTGATCGGGGCTCAAGATAGAAGAACTGAATCACACAGGTAGCTGCACCAAGAGGTTCGCATTCAGCTCTGATGAATTGCCACCATATACTGCTAGGTGTCACTGGTAGATTTTGGAAGCAATTAGAATGATTTAGATGATCAATCATTCTAGCTGTTTGAATCAGAAGAGTTCTGATCCATCGAAAGGAGTTTCGATGATGTTGATGATAGAGATCATGACATATCCCATTACCATATAGAACCGAACCTAACTGGATCACACAAATAAGGGTTTAAATCTGGTGATCATCAATTGAACTGATCTAGTTCAATTGATCTGAATGAGATTCAATTAGGTTCAAGAAAATCGTGCTAGCACTCGATTGAACCTAACGTTCTTCTTTTGCTATCATAAATAAGTTGTCCTGTCTGAGCCAAAGGAGTTTGTGCTCAATCAGAGGCCTTCATATGGTCTGACTGGAGGTTGTCCAAGTCAGAATAGGTTGTCTTATTTTATAAGATATTACCTACCATTTTTGGTCACCTGCCATTTCTTGTTCTTTGACTTTGGTCAAAAGTCTACCTTTGACTGGTCAAACGTTGACCATTGACACTTTGACTTTTGACCATATGTCATGCACCTATTGGAGAGCTGGTGGGGGCCTGTCCCCTGTCAGAACCTAGTAAGGAGGAGGGTGCATGCCACCCTAGGCGTGTGCCCAAGTTGGAGGCGCCTAGGAGTCCTTGTTGGATAAGGACTCCACCTCCCTTTTGGATTCCAATTAGAGTTCTTCTAAGAATTCAGTTTGACTGGTCTTAGGCCGCCCTCTAAGGAGGAATCCAGGGGACTCTATTCCCACCAATCAGATTTAGATCTGATTTCACAAAGGGTTATGATTGGTTGGGAAGAAGAGGAGTTGGATCACAGCTAGTCTACAAATAAGACCCTATACCCAACTCAGATTATGACATGAGATGATGAGATAAGAGTTTCCATACGCCCCAAGGCTGTCTCTCCCCTCCTTCTCCATGCCAAACCACCTTCTCCCCTTGCTCTCCACGTCCAAAAGGAGTTTTGGATTTTTGTTGGTGTAATTCAAGCAAGAGAAAGGCGATCAAAAGCAAGAAGGCTGCGCTACTGCAAAGGACGACTGCTGATCTTCAAAAGGAGTTTTGAAGATCCTCCAAATCAGATCCAGATCCAATTTTTGAAGATGTGATAGAGAAGAAGAGGATCTCCAGATTCAGTCCGAGTGGATACCGATAGAGGCCAAGCGCTTGCGTGGCTAGATCTAGAACCTTCCGCTGCATACAGGATCATCAACAGGATAATAGGATTATCCAAATCAGGTAAATTAAATTTGATTTAATTTATTCTTATTTATTTTATTTATTAAAATAATATTAATCAGATCTGAAACATCTCAGATCTGATATAGATCAAAGAGAAAATTTTTGAAATATATCTCTTGATCTGATCAGATCTGAATGAACCTGGATCGAAAAATCAGGATTTTTCTTCATCTCCCCTATAGATTGATATCTATTTACTACTCCTAATGAATATACTACATCTAGTCTTGTACATTGCATGGCATACATGATAGATTCCACTGTCAAAGTATATGAGATTCTACTCATGTTCTCTCTTCAGGAGTTGTTGGACAATCCTTCTTAGAGAGAGAAATTTTATGGTCTATCAAAAGATAGCTCTTCTTAAAATTTTTCATACTGAATCTCTTCAGCACAGTATCTATATACGTGGACTAAGATAATCTAGCCATCCTCTTAGATTATCTCTATAAATTTTTATTTTTAGGATGTAGGATGCTTCTCCCAAGTTCTTCATGAAAAACTGAGATGATAGCCATACCTTTATTCCTTGCAATGCAAGGATGTCATTCCCGATTAAGAGAATGTCATCCACTTGTAGGATAAAAAATACCACTATTAGATCATTTGCCTACTTGTATATGCAGGGTTCTTCTCTATTCTTAATGAAGCTATACATTTTGATTATCTTATCAAAATGCATGTTCTAGCTCCAAGATAGCTGCTTTAATTCATAAATAGATCTATGAAGCTTGCGTACTTTGAACTCATTTATGGATGTGAATCCCTCAGGTTGTATCATATACATCTCTTCTCCAATCAGCTCTTCACTTTACATCCATCTGTCAGATCTCATAGTCCAGATGGACAGCTATCATAAGCATAATCTGAATGAATTTAAGCATTATCATAGAAAAGAACATCTTATCATAGTCAATACCATAATGTTGACGATATCTCTTAGCAACTAGATGGACTTTATAGATCTCCACCTTTCCATCTGTGCCTCTTTTTTCTTTTGAAGACCTACTTACGTTCAATGAATTTTTTCTTCAGGTGGGTCAATCAATGTCTACACATCGTTGACCTTCATGGACTCTATCTTGGATTTCATGGCTTTAAACCATTTCTCAGAATCAGGCCTCTGCATAGTATTCATATTGGTGATCAGATCCTCATCATCCTCATCAAGTTTGATGGAATAATCATCCCATATCAAGAAACCAAAGTATCTATCCGACTGACATAGTACTCTATCGAATCATTTTAATGGTGTAGGTACATTAGGCTTTGGATTTAATCTAATAAAATCTAGTTCTAGTTCAGCTAACTGTGTCAGTTTTTCTACTAGTTGAACTTTCTTAAGTTCAATCTTAGAGGCAATAGTTTTTTCATCAAGAAACTTTTTTTTCAAAAAGATTGTCTTAAGACTAATGAATATCTTTTATTCATCTGCATAGTAGAAGTAATACCTTTTGATTTCTTTTGAGTATTCTATGAAAGTATACTTATCAGACCTTGGTCTAAGTTTGTCTGTTATTAAATGCTTGACATAAGCCAGACACCCCCAGATTCTAAGGTGTGAGAGTATTGGCTTAATTATGTCCTGTCCATATCTTATATAGAGTTTTAACTACGACTTACTTAGAACCCTATTTAGAAGATAACAAACCGATTTGAGTGCATATCCTTAGAAGGATATCGATAAGCTAGCAAAATTCATTATAGATTGGATCATATTTAATAGAATCCGATTCCTCCTTTCAGACATACCATTATGCTATGGTGTTCTTGGAGAAGTTCATTAGAAGAAAATTTCATTCTCTCCTAGATATGTGAAAAATTTATTAAAAAGATATTCACCTCCTCGGTTAGATCGATGAGTTTTAATACTCTTTCTAGTTTATTTTTTTTATTTTACTTGGAAATCATTTGATCATTTCAAATAAATCCGACTTATATTTTATCAGATAGATATATCCATACCTGAATAGATCATCTATGAAAATGATGAAGTAAAAATATCCACCTCTAGTACTTGTGCTCATGGGTCCACAAACATTAGTATGTACTAGACCTAAGAGCTTAGTGGTTCTCTCATATTTTTCAATAAAAAATGACTTAATTATTTTTTCAAGAAAACATGACTCATAGGTTGAAAGTGATTCATAATTACTGACTTCGAAGATTCTCTCCTGAGTCAACTGTTTATCCTATACTTGTTGATATGACCTAGCCAACAGTACTATAAATAGATATCGGACATATTATCTAATATAGGATGCTTGCCTATGGAGTAGACTACAATAACAGGTTTGATATTTTACAGATATCATTGCTCAAATATTCAAAAAATATTGTAATATCATTCAAAATGATATCACAAAATTTTTTTTGTTAAAATTTCATAATTATTTTTAATCAAAAGGCCTACAGAAATGATATTCAATAAGAAACTAGGACAAAAATGATAATCACTAAGAATAATGGAATGAGACTCAAATACAAGTTACATGATCCTTAATGCTAAAATTGAAACTTGTCTTCTATCTCTAATGTTTAAGAATCTTTCATCTTGCTCGAATCTCCTACCAACCTATAACTTCTGCAATGAATTGCAAATATAGTAAGGGCTTTCGATATCTAATACCAAGTCGGTAATATCATAGATAGAGAAATTGCAAGGAGTTATTATATAAGTACCTTATCCAACAACAAATTGCTTCTTTCTCAACCTGTTCGGATCCAATGAGACAATATACTAAGGATAATTTCTCTTCCAATATCCTCGCTTCTTGTAGAAGAAGCACTCCGCTTGACTCTTATCAGGCTTGGGCTTCTTGGTCTGGTCTTGCACTAATATTCCAGTATGAACTTGTATCTTCTTATTCTTTTTTTCCTTCTTAAAGGGTCAAGAACCAAAAGAAGACCTTTCTACTAGATTCAGACTCTTTATGGACCTGGTGATCCTTCTTAAAGTTCTAATGCAATCCCAGCAACCCATGGTAATTGGCTTCAGACTTTGTCATTCTATAATGAGTGAGGAAGGAGAGATAAGACTTGGATAATGAGTTCAGAATAGCATCTTTCCCTCTCTACTCATGCAAGAAAAAGCCGAGCTTGCTCAAACACTCAGTCAACTTGATCATATACAATACATGATCAGTGACTGAAGCTCCATCCCTTATTTTGGCATTGAAGATGGCACAACTAGTCTTGTGCCTTTTAACATTATCAGGTGTGCCAAAAGACTCGTTGAACACTTGAAGTATATTTTCTGGCTGAGCTGACCTAAACTTGCGATCGAACTTGTTGCTCATAACCGCCAACATGATGCAATGCACCATAGTTTGGTCATTGAGCCACTTTTAATAAGTGTCTCTAATCATGCCACGTATGTTCTAGACTGGCTCCTCAAGTGGTAGATTGTCAGAATGTACAAGATCCATTAATGCTCAAGGACAAATTTTAACTTTCAATATCAGTTACCGAAGTTGGATCCCACCAACTTGTCATTGTCCAACAATGACCGAAGCGACATGATAGTGGCCATAACTTTACAATAAAAAAATTAGATCTAATTAGTAAATAATTTATTAAACCTAAAAATTTAGGTTTTAATCAAAAGATTCTTCCACTATTTTGCTCGAATTGATAGCCTTTATCTCTAATTCAAGAAATTATCCTAATTTTCTAGTGGATACTAGAATCTACATAGACTGCACACAAGCCTGACTTTGGTCGATCAATCCATGTACATCTAAGGGTAAATTCATAATCAATTATTTCTCTAAACAACTTCTAGTAATTTAATTTTATCTCAGTCTCTAATCAATAGGCTTTGACCTCCACTGAAAAGATTCGATTAGGTCCAACCATTAATATGGCTATACTTGGTCCATCTAATCAATGAATAATTAAACCCAACTTTGCTTGGTCAGTCTAATTATCTTTTAGAGATATAGCTAAGAAATCATATTATGAATGACAATTCCATCAGCCAATAAGCACGAGGCCGTTAGGCCTCCAATGATTATCCAACTAGTGGACTAGCTCATTATCACTCACTTAATGGGAGGCTATGATCTAATTATCATCATAATTATTTTAATTTTAAAGATCTAATAATTTTAGAGGATTTGGTTAACATTTTTAAGAGAAGTGAGTCAGATGAACCAGTCAATCATGATTCTCACACTAACTTCACCAATTCAGATTAATAGAGGCCATACTTAGGCTAGTCTAGGAGCACCTAAATTAGTTATATTAATTTATCTTGCTGATTTGGGTTAGTTTGAATTATCAAGCGATTTAATCAAAACATAACTTTACCGAGAAGATCGGATAAGTGAGATCGGCGAGAGAGATATGCCATTAACTTGCCAAAGACCAAATCAATGCAAGTAGTTTCAACTAAAGACCATCGATCGAAGCTGGCAGACTTACCTTAGACACCAACTGATTAATCAGTTTCGATTGGATTAACCTAACAATTTGGGCTAGACTGCTTAGCCAAGAATCAAATCCATTTTGGTTCTTGTTAGAGACATGGACTTAACCAACTATAACTATTATAATTGATCTAAAGAGATCTTGATCTAATCTAAAATAATATTTGATTAGATTTAGTCAATTCTTTAATTAAGTTCATTCTTTAATCTAATCTTAGATTTAATCCAATTAATGAACCTAATTCACTCAAATCCATTAATCTAAGTGTTATGATTTGTATCTTGAGATCTTCAATTCATAATCTTAGATTCTAAATAAAATAATTTTTAATTCTTAATTAAGTTTCAGACTGAGAGTTTGGATTCAATATTTTAAAAATAATTTTTATATTTATAAAATATTTTTATAATATAGTTCTACCAACTAAGTTACATGTTTGATTCATAATCAATATGCAAATAATAATTAACATAAATATAAATCTTCTTTAGATCTAATCTAAATATATTCATGATCATGTACATCTAATTGAAATAATTTTAATTTTAAATAATTATAAATCATCTTAGATCTAATTTAACATATTTATGATTATAAAAATTAGATTAAAATACTTTCAACTAAATCATAAAATTTTTTAGATTAAATCTAAAACTTTATAATTTTTAGATTAGTACGTATTAGGATAATTTTTTTATACTATAAGGGATAAACCTTATAGCAGGACAACCTTATAAAATCAGTTCATGCGATCTAAAATTTTTATTTTTAGATTTAATTATTAGATTATAATTTAGATCTAATATAAATAATAGATCTAAAATATACAAAGAATCATATCAAAATGACCTAGGCTCTGATACCAAATGTTGGAAGAATCTAGGATTTCTAGTATGTATTTTGAAACTTTTTTAAAAATCTAATAGCGGAAGCTATAAATTAATTTAATTAATCTATGAAATATACAAATAAACTCAAGATCTAGGATCTAATAATATGATCAAAGTATGCATATAAATTTAAAAATTAAATAAAATATAAAATCATGATGTTGAGCATATCAACATCAAATAGAATAACTAGATTTTATCTAGTGGAAGAAAGAGATTGAATCTCTCTTATCTTCTGCAAGTCAGGATCTTAACTTGCTAATATGAGGCTGAGATTGTCGCTTTGAGCTGCATACGCATCCGACCTCTATGAGAAGTCTATATGAAGCCCCGACCATGACCCAAAATCTAGCAATTTGAAAATCAGTACAGTGTATTAGCATTGTACTGATCTTTCATTGATGGTTGATACCAAATCTTCTTCTTTAATTGACTTGAACTCTTTAAGAACTAATGAAGAAAATGGAAGGATCTAGAAGAAATCTTATTCTCACGTTTTTCTCTCAAAAATTGATGGTAGAAAATCTAAAACATAAACCTTAGAGATGACCCTTCTTCTTTAGGCCCTTCTTCTCATCTAGGCACAATAATTTGTGCCTTTACAAAATTCTATACCCTCAACCCTGATGCACCCAAGGTCTCCACGCCCAAGCCCTGTCTCTCAGGTCTATAAACTCTAAAAAAATCATAACTTAACTTTCTTTATATAAAGAGTTAGAAAAGAGTCCCTGTTTAGGTCAAACACTTAGATAGAGAGTCCAAAAGAGACTAGGATTGGAGTGCCTAACTTTTAAGCACCCCCTCTTTAGTTTGTGGCATAGAAATCAGGATATGGCGCATAAATAAATTCTTCTTTTCCTATGAAAATATTAGGAATAAATCAGATTAATTGGTGTCATAATTGGATAAGAGTTTTGGTTTATGCAAACTCTATCAAATAGAGTCTAGATCATCACTACTTCTTAGTTTTGATCAAATCCAAAATCATAAACTAACTAAGAGATATATGGGGGTAAGGATTGACATGGAGCCTATCTAAAAATCAGATTTCACACTAAAAACTCTATGAGAAGGGCATGGAGAAAGGGAAGGTGTTTTCCATAGTTCATCCGAGCCTATAAAAAGATGTTTTCAGTAGGGCAGAGAGAGAGAGAAAGAGAGAGATTTAGGTAAAATTTTTCTTATGATGTAAATAGTCCTCTCTTTGAACTCTCCTATCATGAACAAGCCAATGCTATGGGTTGTATTTTTCTTGGGAAGTAATAAAACAGGGGCTTGCTACCCTCTGACAAGAGAAATTCCTTAAATGATGAGCACTGTTTTGTATAGACATAAGGCTTATGCCTACTTTATATCAGAAGCGAATTCAACCAAAGTTTTTTTTGATTAGGACAACATTTCTCATACAAAAATAATTAATATATAGATGAATATAAGTAAGCTGGGTGTATGTAATCGTGACCATGCATTGGAAGTCTACGACCATCTCAATCTCTTTCCAAGGAGAGCATGTACCTTTGATGCCCTGATGCAAGTAAAGACGACAATCTGGTCAGGTAAGGTCGAATAGGATGAGAAACAGATCTTGAATATATTTCCGCTAAAAAATTAGTCAATCTTATCTTGACTTGTTTATTAGATGAGTCAAATATCCATAAATAAATCAATTCTTTATTAAATTGGTCCCTGACCCACCTTCATTACTTGTTAATAAAAAGGTCGTATTAAGATAAAGTAATTTGAATGGATCAAAAAGGTTTTAAATCGGTTAAGCACATCTTCAATAGGTTAAAATGGTTCAGCCATGACCTGACACATTTAATAAATGAATGAGATCAAGTTAACCCATTTTAGAGCTAAACTTGCTGATGTAAAATCCGAACTTGCTTAAAGCCAGTCATTTGCCATTCACGTTGGTTGTTGGTCATAAATTGTCACCCGCAAATGCAAGGTTTAAAATGATGGCAGTTATGTCAGTATTGAACCCTCTCTTATATTATGCTATATAATGACAGAAAAAATAGCAGACATTATAATGTATTATTGTATTTTTTGTTTATAATGATAGAAAATTTGTATTCATATTATGTATCCAAATAAATTAAGAATTTTATACTATACAATTTTTCCTTCAAAGCTGTTTGTATCACCTAAAATTAATAACTTTTTACTAAATTAACAAAAAGATTTTATTTTTCCATTTTATCCATTAATTTAGATTATAATGTTATTATAGCAGTTCTTATTTTAAAATTTAAAAAAAGTTAAAATCATCACATTGCGAAGGTCAATCCTCTTCCGGTTGGAGTCCGTTGAGAATGGAAATACTATTAGTCATGAAAGCCCTGCCTTGATGTGTGCCACCTACCTAGCTTTCTTCCTTACAAAAAGCAAAATAAATAAATAAATAAATAAAAATAAAAAATAATAAAAAAATAAAAAATAAAAAACTTACTCAGCTCGTTTCCACGCACAATCTTTCCTCCCTTCTTTGTTAGTCATAGTTCAGCAAAGAACGCACGCGTTCTGCATGGTTGCACACCTACCATTCCACACAACCTCTATAAAGCCCCCATCCATTGCTCACAAATTCTCCATCTCAACTCCACTCGCCACAAACTTACTATAAGTTCGAGAAGGAAGGAATCCGATTAACCATGAGTCCCACCAGTTGGACCCTCGAGGTGGAGTCCCAAGCCCCCGCCGCAAGGCTGTTCAATACCTTCCTCGACTGGCACAACCTCGCTCCCAAGCTCGTCCCCAACATCGTCGCAAGCGCCGCAGCTATCCAAGGTGATGGCGGTGTTGGAAGTATCAGGCAGATCAACTTCACCTCAAGTATACTCGGATAAATTTCCTAGTCATATATATATATATATATATATATATATATATATATATATATATATATATATATATATATATATATATATATATATATATATATATATATATATGTATGTATGTATGTATGTATGTATTCAAGGTTGATGCTCACACCATGGTCCCAATAATATTTGTAGTCATGCCTTTTGGCTATGTGAAGGAGCGTCTGGACTTTGTGGACCATGACAAGTTCGAGTGCAAGCAGAGCCTGGTCGAAGGTGGCGATCTCGGGAAGAAGATAGAGACGGCATCGTCCCATTTCAAATCCGAGCCAACCAGCAAGGGAGGGTCTGTGTGCAAGGTGGTCACAACCTGTAAGCCTTTACCAGGAGAGGAGATCAAGGATGAGATAATTATCAAGGGAAAGGAAGCAGTGACCGGGATCATCGGGGCCGCAGAGGCCCACCTCCTGGCCAACCCTGATGCCTATGCTTGATGTGTTTGGGTTTGTTCATTGGTGTGGTTTTCTAAAATAAATAAGCAGATAAATAAACCAACCTGGTTAACTTATTGTGAATGCCAGCTTTGTTAAAGCTTTCAACAATGTCATCAAACTTTGATGAAAGAAACTTCAAAAGAATGCATATCTGAAGAAAGATGGCCGTTTAATAAAGTGCCTCGTCTTTTTATTTTGCACTGAAGCACTTGTGGCTGCTCGTTTGGTAGTTTATGTTGTTACTAAGGATTTGAACTACTTCTTGGCTAAGCGCCCGTTTGTTTGGCCAACCAAAGCAGGGTTACAAGCTTCTGCTACAAACCGCAGCAGTATCTCATCAACATCCAGTATGGTATTTGGATTTGGATTTGGATTTCTTATATGTCATAGCTTTTGATATGTTGAGTATGGAATGGATGGACTATAAGACTATATATAAAGATGGTTAACGAATCAAACTTATAATCACATACATCCGAAAAGATGGTTTTAGATTCAGATTCTCGTTTGCCTAGAATAGACAAGACTTCCAATACTGCTGTAAATTTATCTTAATCGATTTAATCAAACTGGGTAGGCTTTATATATATATATATACTGTGCGTTGAACATTTGCCGATGCATAAATCATAAATTACTGATGCTTTAAAGCATCAGTAATTTTCTCTCATAAAATGTCGCAAAAGTATCAATAAGTGAAGAGTGGAAACCACTCTTTCCAGCGCTTGCAGAAAACGTCGGAAAATACCGAATTTATTACCAATGCTTATTTGTATAGAAAATATAGGTATATTACCGAAGCACCCAGGTACCAATGCTTTAAAGCATCGGCAATGTTCTACTCATAAAAAAAAAAAAAAATACTAATGAAATTCATCTGGTAGTTATTCTAGATTGTTAAAGGGGCTTTAAAGGCTTATAAAGAATTTTTTTAAAAAAAAAAAAAATGTCAAGGACAATTGACATAACTGAAACTAATGGATAACTGAGAATGATCAATCAAAATCTCAAGAATGTTAATAATAATGTTGCAATTAGTTGCTTTAAAGCATCAGGATAATCAACTGAAAATTTCAGCAATAGTAATACCAAAATGAGGGGACAATCCATTTCGTAGGAAAAGGTGAGTCCTATCCCCCAAACTAGAAGTCTTTGAATACTAAACACTAGACTGATTTTATCAGCTCCTTTAACTATCAGAAAACAGACTTTGCAACACAAATAAGCAGAGTGACAGCCTATAAAATTCTGTAAACCATTCATCAAATCGGATTATAAAGAGTTCAGATTAACCATTTTAACCTTTCACTCCCAAGAGTTATCATTCTCCCGAATCATAATTTATTACTGCTCAATCCATCATTCAACATAATAAAAAGACTGCAAACGTACAACATTCTATGTACTTCAATACAGCATGTCATCCTCAAGTACAATCTACGTACAACTAGGCAACAACTGCAACACCCTATGATGCCATCAGATAGGCTTAACATACTGCAATATATAAAAGCGGCATCATCATCAAGTGGAAATTATGAGTAAGTGCATTTCTAAACCAATGATCAGCAAAGAAACATCGTCTTAATTCAGTTTAGGCATTTAAAACATCATCCCATGTATGGGCATTCAAATCAGGAGCTTTAGAAAGTGATATACTAAGTTTCATTAAGATACTAAATGCCACAAAATCCTTAAATAGTAAGTCACGTAAAACCTTATCATATATAGTACCTCTTTGGCCACAGTGACACCATCATCGACAATTTTTGGAGGTCCATATTTGCTCTCCAGAACAACATTCCTGCCCTTTGGGTCAAGAGTGATCCCCACGAGGTCTGCAAGTTTATTAACTCCATTCTGATACAAGTAAGTGAATTAAGCATACATGAGTGACATGTCAGTGGAGTGGAAAAAGAAAGCATTATAACAACCAAACCTTGTAATATATATTTCTTTTTTTTTAAAAAAAAGAGCTTACTTGGAGCTTCTTAATGGCTGACCCAAAGATGTATAGAAAGACGATAAATGCCGTCTTGTGCAGATATAGAAGAACCCAAACCACAACGATAATTGGAGCTGAAGAGCAGTAAAGCAAGACAGGAGCATAACAAACTTAGAATCCCGAACTGCTGAAGATGAAGAACTGTGGAATAGTTGAGGAAGATTGGAAGAATACTCAAAATAGCTGATTAGAAAGCCCACTGCAAAAGTGCCCAGCAAAAATAAATTTGACAGTGTCTGCAATGCGGAATTTGTGGAACCAGCTAAACATCCAGAGAAGATTAGCAAAAACTGGAAACCACCCGTTAAGAACTGATAAAAGAGCGAATAGGAAACTAAGTAAACATAAAACAGTCACTGGACGCCTGAAGCCGAAAAAAATATGATAGACAAGCCTAGCACAGCAAAGTTTAACATGAACCCATTGAAACAGGTGGAGAACATAAACATGAGATCTATATAGCAACTGTAAAGAAAAGTGCAATGGAAAATTGATTAGATAAGCAGTGCACAAGCAAGAATAAAACGCTCAACCGGATCAAACATAAGGGATACCAAAAGCATCAGCCTGTAAAAGCAGGGAATAATGTGGTGGCAAAACATCGGTAGTAGTAAGAACGAAATAGCCTGCTCACGTACCTATCATACAATGTTTATAACAAATATATAAGTATAATACATGAAATTCAATGATAAATCAGAATAATTCAATTGGAATTTATATTATTTTTAGAAGGATCACATGCAACAAATAACTGTCAGTTATATTTATGTGATTTAATCCTAATGAATACAATTACAAAAACACTACATTCAATACCAACCACAGAAAAACAATCTAAGCAAGATGTTATCATCTTGGAGTTGCAGCAAGAAAAGACAAAAAGGACAGAATATGTTAGCATTCATAACAATAATAATGCCCTCAGAAAAAAATATTTTGAATCTGCAAGTCCACAACCAAATAGTTTCCAATTAAATCAAGCGAAGGCAATGTTATGCTCAAAAAAAAAAAAAAAAAAAAAAAAAAAAAAAAAAAACTAATAAAATTACTAATCTATAAAAAAAACTAGTCAAAGACCCTTGCACGGAATAGATAATTATGTTTTATAATTTTTAAAATTTTTAATAATAAATATTCAAAGTAAATATTTTTAGTTTTTTAATATTTTATTTATTTATTATTATATATGATATATTTTTTATTATTTTATAAAATAATATTTTATTTTATATTTTTTCTTCCTATTTTCATATTTTCTACATGCCCACCAGTATCACTGTATTTCTCTATCGCCCCATCATGGCTTTCTTTCTCTCTCGACAAACATCAATTTCGATCGTACCCTCGTTTATTCTCTTCTTCTCATATCTTCTCCACACCTATCGGTGCCAGCCCAACCCCCCACCATCCCACCATCATTTTCTTTCTCTCTCAACAAATACCGATTCCAATTGCACCCCAGTGCCCCTGTGAGTAATGCCACCTCCGATACCACCACTGAAGGAAGAGAGAAACTCTCTCTTCTTTTTTTCTTTTTTTTTAATAAAATAATATTTTATTATTTGATGTAATTTGATCTGATGGATCGACTCATATCTTGAAATATATTAATTTTAAAAAAATAATAAAAAAATATTATTTTTTAAAAAATAAATTAGTGTGTTATTATTTTTAAAATTAAAAAATGATATGCTATCTTTTAAAATAATAATAAATTAGTATTTTTATAATATTTTATTTTTAAAAATAATAATTTTTTTAAAATATTTTTCATCACTTATCCCTTTTCTACTTTTATTTTTAAAATATTATTTTTTTTAATTTTTTAAAATACTATTTTATTATTATTTAAAAATAATATTTAAATTATTATAAATAATAAAATAATAATGCATATGGCATAACTAAAATCATCTAAGATGCTGAGGTGGCAATGCCATAATACTCCTCCATAGAATATTATTATATATATAATAAAATTAAAAAATAATATATTATCTTTTTAAAATAATAGTAAATTAGTATTTTTAAAAATATTATTATTATTATATTTTATTTTTAAAAATAATAATTTTTTAAAATATTTTTCATCTCTTATTTTATTCTTACTTTTATTTTTAAATATTATTTTTTTTAATTTTTAAAATATTATTTTATTATTATTTAAAAATAATATTTTAAATTACTATAGATAATAAATAATAATCCACATGGCATAACTAAAATCATCAGGGATGCTGAGATAGCAACACCATAATTTTTTTAATTTTTAAAATATTATTTTATTATTATTTAAAAATAATATTTTAAATTATTATAGATAATAAAATAATAATCTATATGGCATAACTAAAATCATTAGAGATGCTGAGATGGCAATACCACAATACTCCTGCATAGAGTATTATTGCGTAGGATTAAATATACAAAATTGGAAAGAGCAAAATGAAAAAAATTAGAAAAAAAAGCTTAAGATCAACCCACCCACATATTATTCAATTGTTTTAAAAAATAATATTTTATTATTATTTTAAAAACTTAATTAAATATTTTAAATATTTTATTTTATTTATTTTTTATTTTTATTTTTTTTCTTATTTTTAAGTATTAAATTTAAAATAAATAAATTTAAAATAAATATATATTTTAAAAGAAAACTTCATCCCTTACCCCCAACCCCCATCAGCCCCCACGCCCCCCTCCCCTTCGTCCGCGCCTCCCTCCCCTCCTCCCCCACTCCATCCCTCGGGTACCCGTCACCATCGCCACCCCCAGATCTCGACCAGCTCTCCATCGTCGATCACCATCGGCAACCGTGCCCCCTCCCCCTCCATATGCCAAAAAAAGAAAAATAACTACCTTTCCTCTGCCCCCGCACCCCCCTCCTGCACCCTCCGATCCCCGTCGCCACCTCCAACCCCACCCCCAACTACCCCACCCACTTCGGGTACCTCATCACCCCCACCCCCTCCATTTGCTACACCAAAAAGAAAAAAAAATTCTTCCTTCTCTCCTCCCCTCCCTCGCCCCACCCCTTCCCCCCCGCCGCTTACGTCCCCCTCCCTCCATCCTCCATCCGATCCCCCCCAATGGGCATCCCCTGGAGCCGATCACCATCAGCTACCATCATCGTCATCAGCAACAGCAACGGTGGCAGTGGTGGCTGTCTGGACCTTTTGGAGCTATGCTTGGAGGGCGCCACCTTGGCCTATCATGCCAAAAACTTCGCCTTGAGGCGAGCAAGCTGCCCCTCAAGCTCTAAGCCCTGCTTGACCGCCTGGTCCATCGGAGTGATTGAGGGTGGGATGGATGAGGCATTGGTGGGGTTGACAATCATGGAGGGCTCCACACTAGGGTGAGCAGTGAAGACATGGGTGTGGTTGGATTGAAGGCGAGATTGAATTGAAGGTGAGACGACGAGAGGAAAAATTATAAATAAAAAAACTGAACACGTGGCATATTAAGAGAGTTTTGGCTGGCTGAGTTGGCAACACCATAGTATCCCTCCACAGCCTTTTATTATTATATATATATATATGATATATAAACCTATTTAAAATTTATAATAAAATTTAAAGACACCAATATAGTCACAAGGATAATACAAACATACTTTGTATATAACATAATAAAGGTATGATTACATTATTCATCATCTTCATAAAGTACAATTCATAACCTATGAGCAAAAATAATATATAAAATTTAAAAAAAAAAAGATGTCAGATTATGAATGATCTATAGGAGCATAATCGTTACCATTTCTACAACTGCTGGAACCACCAGGAGCCTATACAACAAAGATATTTGATTTTGATAGTTGGGAATACAAAAAAAATAACATAAATTAAATGATTAAATATATAAAAAATAGAATATCGTAAGATATGTATCCTAGAAGAGTTGATAAATGTTTGTAATATGAATGTCAGCTGCTCAATTTAAGTCCTCATAGAGGCTATCATTATGTCATAACTCTACTTCATCATATCTATCGGAGCCTCCATTCGGACTTCCATCTAAGTCTCCATCTATGCCTCAATCTGAGTCTCGAATGTATAAATATCCACATTCTTAGAGCTCTCTCTAGCATCCTTAGTATATCAGCGCATGTTAGACAACTAAGTGGGGGTAACTCCAGCTCCATAATCCCTCATCCGACTATAATGGTCTAATCTCAGCAACTCTATCATCACCGTCTCGACACAATTGACTTCCATAGATGTTGAAGACTCGTCGACATGCTCTACAACAAAAAATGAAGCTCTCTCCTATATTTAAGAATAAAATATATATTAATTTATTATTTAAAAATAAAATTATAAATTATTATACTAAATGATTATAAATACATACAAATATATCTCTCAACTCATCAGTAACAAAACAACCATCTCGATGAACATGTGTTATCCCATAAAACTTCGCTTGACCAAGCTCTCTCCCATCTACAGGAAATATAAATTTTATAAAATATATAATTCATAAATTTTAATTGACAAACTTTGGGAGTTTCAATAAAACCATATTTGCCCCTCTGAAAAATATGATACAAAGACACTTCTACATTGCTTGTGATTGGCTTGTCTACATTTTGAGTATAAAATTCTAGCTTAAGCTCAGCTAGTTTGTCAAATAACCAAGCCTCTGCATAGTTTGATCCGACGTAGAGGGATTCTATCCATTCAGCTGCAAATTGGGTTTGCATGCGTCTAGAGTGTTGGACTTAATGGTTTGTGAAAGCTTAGAAGCTAGAACCAAAGCATGAATGGGAAAGGACTAACATCTCTTTTCTCATTACTATTTTCATACCATGGCCGGAAGACGGGTAAAAGGAGACAGCTTTTACCATATTGAAGGGAAAGTGGGACTTTTCAACTACTCTAACGCTAACTATTTTGTTACCAATCAGTGATCAAAAGCACAAATCCAAACAAGACGAGAAATTGCAGTTGATCAGAACAACATCAACAAAGCACAACTATAACCAGAAAACCTTTTTCTAACGATTTGAGTTCAGCTCTAGAAATCCTTATCCATCAGCCATTCTTGTTTAGGGCATCATCAGTGTTAAAGAATGGATGCAGTTGTTTTCACTTTGTTTCTTATGACATCCACTTGTGGGCTTTCCTGACCTCTTCCAAGGCCCTTCTACCAAAGAAGATGACAGAAAACAGAATGTGGTTAGTGATCAATTTATGGCACTTCCGTATGAATTGAATGGGTGTGCTTCACATATATCTCTTCCCTCAAAATAAACTTCATCAAGTAACATACTTCAGATTGTATAACACTATATGGAGAATTTATTACAAACAGTACATCATAATCAAATGATGCAATGTCTTAGTAAATTAATATAATGAAATATTTAATCTTCAGCTGATCTGAATGAAGGCAAGATTCAATAGGAAGGTGCATTTATAGGTACCTAAAATAAGAGTTAATGCATTTTCAGAAATTTAGAATACTTCGGAAGAAATCAAATTTGGACAAGGAAAACATTGCATCGAGTATGTTGCAAGAAGAAACAATAAAAATAGCATGTGCTCAAATTATCAAACAACATGGTTATCTAAAAAATTTATAATATGCTAAAGATTTTGAAAGAAGCATACAAATTCTTGTCTATATCGCGTGTAGCTCCTTGACTCTAATGTATGAGGAACATATAGAAATACTTGTGCAACTCTACCAATAGCAAAATATGCCTGCAAAATAAAGTAAAGAGTGTGATATATCTTTTATATATGACTAATCTACATTAGTAACCATATAACATAAAATATATGATGAGGGTACATAATTACCTATTCCCTCTTAGAGAACCAATAATGAACAAGATCTCTCTACTGATGGAGATCTACATTAGGAGGATAAATATGAGCAACATCATCCTCCACTAATCCCTCTCTCTTATAGTCCCTCTTTCGTGTTGTCTTGAATTCTTTTCATTTTCTATTGAGGGACTTCAGTACCCATTCATGGCCTTTAGAGAGAGTATAAATTTACTATATAAAAAAGCAACGAAAGATATTTGATTATTAAACAACATAATTAATTTATTATAAAGAAATTAACATAAAATATGATATTATCTTTTCACCTTCACTACTCATAGAATCTTAAGTTTGTATGCAGAAAGCATATCAATCTATTTTGCATAGTTTAAGAGACAAAGCTGATCCTTCCACACAACCGTTCTTAAAAAGCTCATCAACAATATGGCAACCTTGTTGACATGCTGCCCTATCTGGTTACACTGGATGATGACCCTCTCATCCTTAACTAAATGTCAGATATCTCTAGTATTACAAGAATCTAGACTATTAGCGATGGTGAAATGCCATTGCTAATATTCTTTCTACCATCGCTAATAGATCTACTGTTACTAATACCATCATAAAAGCCAATCCAAAAAATTTTTATCGCTAATTGCTACTATTAGCGATGGCAAAAATTATCATCGCTAATAATATATTAGCAACGAATTTAGAGATGAAATAATTCCATCGCTAATTTTTTTAATATAAATTTTATAAAAAAATTAGAAAATATTAATGATGGCACTTTCATGGCTAATGCTGTTGCTAATGATTATTAGTGATCAATCTTATTGTCATTAATACAATCTTTATTTTTTTAATTTTTAAATAAATTTAAAAAATTATTTTAAGAAGTATTAGCTATGGTAATTTAGTCTCTGATACCATTGCTAATAGTTATTAACAATGACAACTACCATCACTAATATTGATGCTAATAGTTAATTTTATTTTTTTAAATTAATAATAATATTTTTAAAATATATTTTAATTAATCATAATGAATTATGATTCCTAATATCTGTTATAATTAAAATCCAAAGATAACATGATAATTAAAAGTTAAAAACTAATTATATTATATTAAAAATAAAAATTATATAATTTTTTATAAGCAATATTAAAAAAATATGATACATAAAAAAAT
This sequence comes from Cocos nucifera, assembly GCA_006176705.1. Classification (NCBI taxonomy): domain Eukaryota; kingdom Viridiplantae; phylum Streptophyta; class Magnoliopsida; order Arecales; family Arecaceae; genus Cocos; species Cocos nucifera. The sequence continues at coordinate 1,586,737 of QRFJ01000086.1, read as the reverse complement.
TAGGTCTGATCCTCATCGTCATCTGCCTCCTCCTGCTCCTCTTTAGTAGCTGGTGGATAAGAGCAGGATGTCTCAGCATCTTGTAATGAAGAAAATAAAATAATATTAATAAATTTTAATATAATGGCATATCTTTTAACACACTCTTTCAATTCTCGAATAGATTATTTCTATGCATTCCATTCGATGATACATAGCTACAGACATCCTTAGCCCATCGATTGAATAATTAGATTGAAGCTTTTAGTCCCTAGATCCCTTTTCCAGACTCAATTAAATATATGAAACTTCTAAAAATAAAAATTTAAAATAATTAAAAAAACTAATTATATAATTATCTGATGTGATGGTTGGGATGACGAGCCTAGTTGGTCGTGCAGCTACGGGTCTCGTGCAGCTGACTCAGAAGCCTTTACACGACCTCCTCCACATATATATCGTTTCAGGTCTGGAACATCGAGGCCTATGAGGATGCTGAAGGATATCAAGATGGTAGAGGATCGAAGCTGTGGCTAAATCCTATAACGAGCTCCTACTCACCCTTTCGATGGTGCTGAGCCATCCCTCAAGGTCAAAGGAGGTTGAGAAGATGAGTTATTACCATACCTCTCAGCAACATATGTCATGTAACGCATCTGCACAGTTTAAAAATATATTAGTTGTAATATAAAAATTAGATTCTGTAATAATCCTCGATCATGACTCTGTGTCTTTGAGCTGGTCACTACTACGTGTTACTGTAGGATTACTGGTGACCCTCTACCATACGAACCTGAGCGTAAAATATCTAATATAAAAATATTATATTAATTAGCAAAAAATAAAATAATAATATCAAAAGTGTTAAAGTTTAATTACAATCCTGTATAAGATGTACAAAACAAGCTGGCCGCATGATCGCTCTCTCCTCAAGAGTTTCCGACCTTTAGAAGACATGATGTATAATCTCTGAAAATAAAAATAAAAATCAAAGAAAGTTGATGACCTAAAAATTAGTTCAAATAAATTATCTATTAAAATATAACAAGATGATCAAAATTTAACTCACATGTAACAAAGATGTTAGTGAGCATCTAAAATGTGTCAGAAGAAAAATAATTCTCGTCCAACGATACATGATAATATGTTGGTCTGCTGGTCCCTTGATTTAGGCACTATTTGATTATCATCCAATAGTACATAATAATCTCAGTACATGAAAATTGGAAGAAGGCTCAGATCCGCCATTGAAAAATAAGGCATTGCAAGTTCCTCTGCATCTTTAACCATGAGGTGGTTGCAAGCGGTTGTCTGTGATGTAATAGACCATCCAAACTTTCCATGCATTACAAGTTCCTCTGCACTTTTAACCATGAGATGGCTGCAAGTGATTGTCTGCGATGTAATAGACTATCCAAGCTTGACCATATAATAACAAGAATATAATGCATCACCTCCATTTAGGTGCATCTCACACAAATAGTCATCATAGCCTCTCTGCACCCCCAGCCGCCTCCTTGTGCTGCAAATCAAAAGTATAAATTTTATTAAAAAATAAAATATAACTTAAAAATAAAGTTCATGTGCTTATGTAGTCTAGTCATCTAGCAAGCTCCAAGTCCACATGCAAGGGACTCACGTCTTGATCATCCCCATTTGAAATGTTGTCCTCTACTTCTAGGATTATGCTTTTGAGAATGTTGCACTCTTAGTTCAAGAATAGACTCATTGTCTTTATAAGAGATGTGTCAATAGAAAAATACTTGATAGTGATATAATAGTTGCCCATTCATATAAAAGTAAATGTATGCCAAACTATAAGTATTGGTATCTGCATAGGAAGAAGTGGGAGACAATATGCGTAAACGGAAAGCTCTACTTATCCAACACATTTACTGATGTGCAAGAGCTTAACGGTGACAGAATAGAGCATATGATTAGCACATTTAGTGTATTTAATGTAATTATCAATAGAAGCCTATGTAATAATCTTTCGATGGCAACCAACATAGCCATGATGGACTATAGGGGTTGCTATAGTCATATCCTTGCTTAGCCTCTATGGGGTAGCAATCCTATAAAGGATAAGCATGACTATAACCATAGCAACCCTATAGTCCATTATGACTATAACGGTTGCAATCTAAAAGATTATTATATGGATATCCACTAATAACCAAATTAAACACCAAATGTGTTAATTATCTACTCAAACCTGTTACCATTAAGCTCTTGTACATCAATAAGGTATTGGACAAGTAGAGCCCTTACATAAATCCACTCCTATATAAATAGGCAACTATTCTATCCCTATCAAATATTTTTCTATTGACACATTTCTTACAAGGATAATGAGCCCATCCTTGAACTAAAATTGCAGCATTTCTAAAAGCATAATCATAGAAGTAAAGGATATCATTCCAAATAGGGATGGTTTGCAATTTTGTTCGAACCTTTCCTCAGATCGAGCACTCTAGATGTCGAGATTGGAGTGCGCAGAGTACTTCTCTGCCCTATGTTTGCAGCCCAAATCTTTCCTCGATCTAAGTGCTCTGCATGCCGAGATCGGAGCATGTAGGATATGTCTCGACCTTATGTTTGCAATGCTGTCCAAGCCTTCCCTCAGTTCGAGCGCTCTGCATGCCGAGACCAAAGTATGCAAGGTATATCCTAGTCCCATATTTGCAATCCAAACTTTTTCTCAATTCGAATGCTCTACATGCCGAGACTGGAGCACGCAGTGTATGTCTCGGCCCCATGTTTGCAATGTAGACCAAACCTTTCCTCAATTCAAGTACTTTGCATGTCAAGATTGGAGTGTGTAGGGTACGTCTTGGCCCTATATTTGTAGCCTGACCTTTCCTCAGTTCGAGCGCTCTGCATGCTAGGATCAAAGCATGTAGGGCACATCTCAATCCTGTATTTACAGCTTAAACCTTTTTTTAATTTGAGCACTCTGCATGCTATGATCGAAGTGCACAGGGCATGTCTCGATCCCATGTTTGCAACGCAGCCCGAACCTTTTCTTAGTTCAAGCGCTCTACATGCCAAGATCGAAGCATGCAGGGCATGTCTCGGCTCCGTATTTGCAACTCGAACCTTTTTTCGATTCGAGCACTCTGCATGCTGAGATCGAAGCATACAGGGCATGTCTTGACTTTGTATTTGCAACTCAAACATTTTCTTAGTTCGAGTGCTTTGCATGTCGAGATCGAAGCATGCAGGGCACATCTCAGTCCCATGTTTGCAATACTATCCAAACCTTCTCTTGATTCAAGTACTCTACATGCTAAGATCGGAGCGCGCAGGGCACGTCTCGATCTCGTATTTGTAATCCAAATTTTTTCTTGATTTGAGTGCTCTACATACCGACATCAAAGCATGCAGGGCACATCTCCTCCCCCTATTTGCAACGCAGCCCAAATCTTTCCTCAGTTTGAGTATTTTGCATGTCGAGATTGGAGCACACAGGATACATCTTGACCCCATATTTGTAGCCTGAACCTTCCTTTAATTCGAGTGCTCTACATATCGAGACCAGAGCATATAGGGCACATCTTGACCTAGTGCTTGTAGCCCGAACCTTCCCTTGGTTTGAGCACTATTCATGTCGAGATCGGAGCATGCAAGACTTATCTCGGTCCCATATTTGTAATGCAAATCAAATCTTTTCTTAGTTCGAGCGCTCTGCATGCCGAGAACAGAGCACGTAGAGCATGTCTCAGCCTCGTGTTTGTAGCCTAAACCTTTTCTCAGTTTGAGTGCTCTGCATGCTGAGACCAAAGCGCACAGAGCACGTCTCGATCCCATGTTTGTGATGCTGCCTGAACCTTTTCTTGGTTCGAGCATTCTATATATCGGGATTCAAATTCTATATAAATTAATACTTAATTAATTTTTTTAAAATTTTTTAATTATATTTAATTAATATAATTTGAATAAAAAAAATTTTAGTGACAATATTAGCTATCGCTAATACTTACAACAGAAGAAGACTACCATATAGGACTGAGGCATGAGCTAGCACGTAGGAATTGAGGCACAATGAGGCATAGGCAAGCAGGGATTGAGGTTCAGAGATGCGACCATGGATGGAAGCTCGGGGAGACAGGAGGTGAGAGGTAGGCAAGGACTTAAGGAGGTGGGCCGGATACAGCTGGGGGAAAGCCACCGGCTGGGAGAGAGAGGAGGTGGTGGGTCGGGAATTTGGGAAGGTGGGAGGAGGTTGGAAGCTTGCAGCTAGGGGCTCGGGGAGATGGATCGGGTGTAGTCACGGGGAGGTAGCTGAGGGAAAGCCACCGACTGGAGGAGAGAGGAGGTGGCAGGAGGACTAAAGGATGGGGGAGAGGGGGTGGTGGTCCGAAATTTCAAGAAGATAGGAGGAGGCCGGTTGCTTATGCCTTAGGGCTTGAGGGTGGCGGGTTGGGTGTAGTCGAGGGGAAGCAGCTGGGGGGAAGCTACCGATCAGGGGAGAGAGGGGGTGGCGAGGGGACCAAAGGGTGGGAAGAGAGGGTGGTAGTTCAGTGTTTCAGAGAGGTTGGAGGAGGTCGGAAGCTTGTGCCTGGGGGCTCAGAAAGATAGATCGAATACAGCCATGGGAGGCAGTCGAGGGAAGCCGTCGACTAAGCAGAGAGGGTGGTAGGGGAACCAAAGGGCAAGGAGAGGGGGTGGTGAGCCAAGGTTTCAAGGAGCTGCAAGGCTAGGAGCTTGCGCCTGAGGGCTTGAGGAGATGGGAGACAGTCGGGGGCTCAGAAAGGCAGATCAGATGCAGTTGTGGGGAGGTGGCTTGGGGGAGAGGGAGGGTGGTAGGGGACCGAAGAGCGGGGGAGAGGAGAATGCCATGTCAGAATTTTGAGGAGGCAAAAGGAGGTCGAAGCTCGAGAAAGGATCCTCCCGACTAGTAGCAAAGGATCCTCCTCTCCAACATCTATTTAAGAACCCAGGCCTCCAAAATTTAAGCATCTAATTGGAGAGAAACCATGGCATAGGGTAAAGCTAGTTTTTCGATTGAAGGTTGCTTCGAGGCAGACTGTGTCAAGAGGAAGAACTTGTCTTCTACGCCATCTCCATGCCGACGCTAATCTGAGATCAAGATGATTCTAGTTTTTTTATTTCCTTTCTTTTCTTTTTAATTTTATATATTTAAATTTTAAATTTTAATTTTAATATAAAATTTATTTTTCTACTCTTTAAATTTTAGTTTTTTTTATTTTAATTGCTCTTTAATTCTATTGTAAGTAGATGCTAAAATCTAAATAGTAGATTTTAGTACCAAGTTTATTTTTTTATATAATTTAATTTTTATAATTTATTTTTTAATTTTAATTTTTTCTTAAAAATCCTTCTTTTTATTTTCATAAAAATTAAAAATTTTAAAATTAAATCACTACTTTCTCTATGGATTCGATCCGACTTGCTATTTTTATATATTTTTAATAATTTAAAAAAGTTAAAATTAAACTAATAAATATGGTATTTTAACGACAGTATCGTATTTTATTAAGTTTTTGGCATCATTGCTGGAGAAGCATGAAAGTTAAAATTTTTGATTTTTTGATTTTTTTATTATTATTGCTTACTAACTTTTCTTGTTTATTTTATAGAAAAAAGAAAAAGAAAAAAAAAATAGGGTAAGGAGGAAAGCTTCCAACCCTATTTGATGAGATCAATCGTAAATTCTAAATCTCTTTCTTTATTTTTATTATTTACTTTATTTTCAAGCTTAATTTAAAAATATTTACTTAAATCTAATTAAAATCTTCATAATAAGAGTAGAAATTTTAATTGCTTAAAGCATCCATCATATTAGGTTTATTTTTATTTTTTGATGATTGTTGGAGGTAAGATAAGCTTTTCAAAGTTTAAATTAGTTTCATACATCTAATTTAATTGCATAGAATCTCTTATTTGAAAGTGATTGTGCATATTCATCTTTAAATTAATTAAAGAGTATAGTCCATTTTAATCAAGATAAGGTGGAGATTTGATTATCCTTTCTTAGCCCACAAACAATCAACTAGCATCTCGTATTGACCTAAGCTTTTAATTTAAAATCAATTAGATATCGATCCTAGAAACTCGAGCTTATTAGGGCAAGATATCCTAAAAGTTGGATCGAGTTAGGATCAGTCAGTTTGACTGGTGCCTAAGACAAGTGATTCAAGGATCACATTTCGAAGAAAGGTAGTTACTTAATTGGTTCCATTAGCTTACCTAGTCAAAATAATTGATGTTTAAAGAAAGCAACGGGGGACGTCCATCGATCTTACACTTACTTCGTCAGATAAGCAGCTGATTCTTTACTGAAAGGGCTTGAAGGTTATCTTGGCAGTTAGGAGTTGTTTAGACCTAGGATAATTCTTAGTCATAATTCATTGCCTAACTTATTTGTTAATTAAACATCAAATAGAACCATAATTAATTCTTCTCTATCGTCTCTAGATTTAAGACTGCTTAGGTCTCTTCTTTAGAACCCACTTCTTTTTCTTCTCTTTTTCTCTAAAAATAAAAAAAATAAAAAAATAAAAAAATAAAGAAATATATATTGAGCCACACATAGGGTTACACTAGTACATGCACGGTAGAAGGTCACCATTACCTGACCTAGTTAAACCAAATCCCAAACTTGAATGATTGATTCATATAAAATCAGATAATTAAATACCTGAAAATCCTGGAGAACCATCTAGGCAAATAAAAAAATATTTTATTCCTTCCACCTATAACCCATCAACTTGTATCTACTTACCTGGTATTCCTACTAGCCATTATGAAATCAAATCGACCATAATCCAGATGCTTTCATCCTTCTATAGGAACACCAATGAAGATCCTTACAAGAATTTGGATAAATTCTTAAAAATCTTCTTTAGGTAAAAATTAATCTAGAATTTTACTAATGATGCCCTTAGACTGATCCTATTTTTTTTCTCATTAAAAGATAAAGCCAAGTACTAGCTTGGCACAATATATAGGGAGACCAATCCAAATATTGGCAGAGATGCAACATGAATTTCTTAAGAAATTTTATCCCATAGGCCGAACCAACACTATGAGGTGAGCCATTATTGGATTTGTTTAGCTTTCAAGAAAATAAATTCATGAGTCATGAGAGTAACTTAAGAAACTTCTTAGAAAATGTCCACACCATGGTCCATCTAAATGGCAAATCATTCAAGCTTTCTATGAGGATTTAGAAGATCAATATAAATAGATGGTAGATGTATCATGTGGAGGTGCATTCATGAGTAAAAGTGAGGACGAAGCCTATACCATATTTAAAATCTTAAGTAAAAATTTGATTAACCATTCTTCATTATCTTCTTATGAAATATCGATTTCTCACCAAAAGCAGATAGGAATCTATAAGATCAAAAATTCAGACTCTGGTTCTAAGGCTGACTTGAACCTAATAGCTCAGAAATTAAATAAAGTCGATCTTCTTGTCTAGAAATTAGATCAATTCCTAATTCTAGATCAATGAACTTCTGCACAATATACACCACCTTCTAATTACTAGGAGATTTATCTATTTATGCTAGCCTCGCCCATCATGTAAGTAAATGTTCCATGATTGCACAGTTTCCATCTTTTATCTAAGAACAAGTCCAAGCTACTCAAGACTACTCCAAACCAATTAATGATCCATTTTCAAATTCATATAATCCTGATTGGAGGAACCACCCTAATTTCTCTTAGAGATCATAACAGAATCAAGCTTAAATCCAAATTTTATCTATCCAAAATTATCAAAATAGACCCCAATACCAAAATTATGCCTATAATAGAGGTCAATCTAGTCAGTCTTTCCAACCACCATATTATAATCAGCTCTCATACCCACCGCATGTACATTGATACTTTAGTTATAGCCCAAAATGCCCTTTTATATATAAGCTTCTTGAATCCATCTGATTGTTAATTTGCATGTACATGTCTCGTACAAAATCTATGCTCAGCATTTGGGACAAGTTCTGCAATGCTTAGGATGAGGCCCTAATTAAAATACAATAAAACATAATGCATTAGTCTTAAATTAATTACAATAGCAAAAAATGAAAATACATTAGTAAATATCTAACCTTTTATTTGTCTGACATCCAAACCTAATTATTTTCTTCTTGTGGACCAATATCTCCAAGTAACTTCTCCAAGAACCAAGTCCAACTATTCTACGTTTACCCTTCAGTTATACACCATACTATAGAAAATATTTGGTTGTTCTTATCCCTTCCAACAGCAGAAAGAAGCAATCCCTATGCAGGAGATTTCAAAAGGCCTCCATCAAAGCCTATTATTAGTCTGCACCCTCTCTTGAAATCTTCTCTACATGCTTCATAGCAAATGTAGAATCTTTGAAATCTATTCTCGCTCTCATCAACATTTATGAAGAAACTATTATTAAAATTTATTTGTACTAACTCACTTGCATAATTCCTCACCTACTTATAATGTTGCTGAAATGATCTATAAATGGTCTACATTGTCTTCTGCTTTGCTCTAAAAGCTTGTCCTCTTGATATCTTAATGCCCTACTTCTTTTTAAAATTATCAACAATACTCTTTAAAGTCTTATATGGATTATCAATGAGGTCATCTTTGATCTTCTTCATAATCTACTTAGCATTAGCATGTATTATCTTCTCACTTGACACACATTCATGCGTATCAATCAAGAACTTCATAGAAAATATTCTTCCTCCCTTTTTCTGTTAAATTGTATTCATATAAAAAGGACACCCTTCCGTACATTCAACAATCATCCTTATAGCATGATTTTTTATGAATCTTAACTTGAATCCATTTGTAACTCATAGTATGTAACAGCATGCTTGAAAGCTTCTACATCAGTGAATTGCACTCCTATTTTAAACTTAATCTATCCACTTTGATTTTATATTGAAAAGCTTATCGATTTACCTCTTACCATTATTTCCATTCTCATTTTCTTCATCTTCAATTAAGTCTAAGGTAGGTCGATCATTGTCACTATCCTTATAATCTAATTAATTATAGATGGGCCTGCAGCATTGTTGAATCTCTATCCTTCTCCTCCACTATTCTCATCTTACTACCTTTATAGCCATTATTGAACCCTACTAATCTTAATTCTTCTCTCCATTGAATCTCTATACTATGTTTCTTGGTCATTTGATTCACCTTCCTCTTGGTTACCATGTTTTTTATGGTTCTCATCCTCTTAGTTACCAACCCCAATGCCTCTTTCAGAATTAATGAGATTTGCTTGATTGCCCTCCATCCTCTATCCCTCCATATCATGCCTTACATGCCCTACATCTGGTTTTGTCACATAAGTTGACACATCATCAGTTGCCCTCCATTTTATATCTACTTCTTTCACTTCATGCTCCATATACACTTGAATAATATCACCAGCATGCACACTCATCATATAAAGCACATCTGCATCATTTCTTAAAATACTAATAATCCATATATTGTCACTAATAATCTTACCATCGCTAATACTATCATAAAATCTAATTTAAAAATTTTTTATTGCTAATTATCATTATTAGAGATGGCAACTATTGCCGTCGTTAATAACTAATTAGCAACTTGCTAAAAATTTTAATTTTTATTAATTAAATCAATAAAATTCTATTAATGATGATATTTTTGTTGCTAATGCCATCACTAATAATTTTTAATTTTTTTATTAAAAACTCAAAAAACTATTAATGATGGTAATTTTATCGCTAATACCATCACTAATATTTTTTTTATTTTTTTAAAATTTTAAAAAATTATTAGCAATGATAATCTACTATCGCTAATGCTATCTCTAATAGTTTTTATTTTTTTTAAAAAAATATAATTAAATAATTTAAAATCTACTAATAAATAATAATAATTTTTAAATTTAATTAAAAAATGATAATTATTTAATATAATCATAATATAAAATTAATTATATTATATTAAAAATATAAATGATATAATTTTATATTGAGATACTATTTTATAAGTATCAAAATTATATATAAATAAAAAAATCAGATAACGTCCTCCTCGTCCTCGTCTTTCTTCTCATCTTCAGTAGCTGATGGATAAGAGCTGGATATCACAGCATCCTGAAATAAAAAAAAATAAAATATTATTCATAAGTTTTGATATGGAGGCATATCTTTCAATACTCTCCTTCAATTCTTGAATAGATTATTCTTATACATTTCATTCTATGATACAAAATTATAGACACATCCGATCCATCAATTAGATGGTTAGATTAAATTTTTAGCTTTTAGATTTTTTTTTGACTCAAATCTAGTCTAAATATGTGAAGCTTCTAAATATGAAAACTTAAAATAAATAAAAGGGTTTACTAATAGAATTATCTAATGAGATGGTTGGAACAATAAGCCAAGCTGGTCGCTCAGTCGTAGATCCTGAAGATCCTTCATGACCGCATTATAGATGGCATTCCGAATGCTCTAAGGTCACTGGCTCAGAAGCTTCTGCATGACCTCCTCCACATGAAAATCGCTCCAAACTGGGACATCAAGGCTTGTGAGGATGCCAAAGAAGATTATCGCTAGAGGGTCGAAGGTATGGTCGAATCCTATAACTTGGCTCCTACTCACCCCTCTGGTGACCTTGAGCCATCCCTTAAGATCAAGGATGGGCTAAGTGGATGGGTCATCACCATATCGTGCAACGACATACTCAGCATAATCTACCTACATAGTTCAGAAATATATTACTTCTAATATTCATATCAGATCCTATAGCAACTTAATAAATACAGTTTGAAATTCTTACCGCGATCTATTATGATTAAGAATCTAAATAATCACCAGTTCTTCTAGACCTGTGTGTGGCCTCTCACAACTGTAGCTAGCTTGGTGGATGATCCAGTTACCATGTCTATAATAAGTAAATAATAAAATTAAATTAATTAAAATATACATATAAAATTTTTTATAATTTTAGTAAAAAATTTTGGTATAGATTTCTTAACAATCTATCAGCTACAACATATGTGTCGATGGAGCTGCCCATATGTCTGATCAGATCCTGCTGGATAGCCCGATTCTGTCGGGCCCTATGCTACTTACTGATGTACTCCTCGCTGCTCTACTAGGACATATAGAATAATGATGTATCAAAATTATATACAAATAAAAAAAAATCAAGTAACAATCTCCTCGTCCTCCTGCTCATCTCCAGCAGCTGGTGGATGAGAGCTGGATGTTTCAGCATCCTGAAATAAAAAAATAAAATATTATTCATAAGTTTCGATATAGAGACGTATCTTTCGATATAGAGGCGTATCTTTCAATATCCTCCTTCGATTCTCGAGCAAATTATTCTTACATATTTCATTTGATAATATAGAACTATAGATACCTCCGGTCCATCAATTGGATGATTAGATTGAATTTTTAGCCTCTAAATTCTCTCTCCCAACTCAAGCTTAGCCTACATATATGAAGCTTCTAAATATAAAAACTTAAAATAAATAAAAGAGCTTACTAATAGAATTACTTGATGTGATGGATGGAATAATAAGCCCAGCTGCTGATATATGATATACAATATTATTTTAGAAACTTATACATTGATCAATTTTTTTTATAACTTTTTTCTTCGCTGATACTAAAAATCAAAAAGTAAATATTACATTTTCATGTTATAAACTTACATACATATCATAATTAAATAAAATAATTATTATAGTAAAAAAATAAGTTACTGAAAGTTAAATTACCTAATATGCTTTTTTCTTCAATGATGATACTATCTCAGTTTCATACAAGAAAAGAGAAGTTAATTTTTTTTAAAAAAATAATGAGAGAATATAAAGTATAATAAATGATTAAATAAATCAAAAAAAAGATGCATGGAGTGGAATTCACTATAAAAAAATAAAATTTTAGTGATCAAAAAAATCAATCATTAAAAATCAAAAATTGATCGCTAATAATTTAGCGACTGATTTTGCGATCGAATATTATCGACTTATGATTTATCAATTACCAATGTACCATTACTTATCAATTATTAATTTTTAACGTAAGAAATTATCAATCAACAAATTCAATAGATCCTAAATTTAATTAAATATAATATAATAAACTAATAATGAATCGATAATAATTATTTGAATAAATTTTATCAAAAATAGATAATTAAAAATGGATCAAATTATAAAAAAACCAAAAAACCAAATTGAACTGAATCAAAATTTTTGCTTTTTATTTCTCTGTTATTCAATTTTTGGGTTGGGTCAGTTTGGATTGGTTAAAATTGAATGAATAGCTCGAGTCTAAATATAAAATATGCTTAATAAAAAAAATTATTCATAAATTTACCTTTTCACTGGAGGAGGGTTGATGGGTTGGGAGAGAAAAGTTCTCGGATAAGCTCAGGAAGGATCGACGAAGCAAGAGGGGATGCATCGTGGATCGAGAGTAAGGAGGGAGCCATAAGCCACCATGCGGGGGGTGACTGGCAATGGGAGGGAGGGCTCCAACGGGATTAGGACAGAGGAAAGGAGGGGAGGGAGCACTCTAGTGGTGGCGAGATGGAGAAAGAAGTGGTGGGATGGAGGAAGGGAGGGCTCCGATAGTGGCGAGACGGAAAAGAGAGAGGGCTTTGGTGGTGTTGGCAGTGGCAGGATGGAGGAGAGGGAGGGCTTTAGCAGTGGCGGGATGAAGAAGAGGGAGGGCTCTGGTGGTGGCAGGACGGAAGGAGGGCTCTGACAATGGTGGGGTAGAGGAGAGGGAGGGCTTCAATGATGGCAAGACGGAGGGAGGGGAGGGAGGGCTCCGACAGTGGTGGGATGGAGGAAGGAAGGGAGAGGAAGAGCTCTATCGTGGGACACCAGAGAAATAGGATGGGGAGGGAGAAAATGAGGGTTGGGGGGTGAGAGAGGTTTGAACATCGGTGAGAGGAGGATGAGGGGTGAGAACGAGAGAGAATAAGCACGAGAGCGAAATTTTTTTCTTCTCGATTGTTTTATAGTTGCAGACTATTAGCGATGGTAAACTTGCCATTGCTAATACCATCGGTAAAAGCATTAGCGACGAAACTCCATCACTAAAAATAAAAATCTATCACTAATATTTTTATCAGATAATTAAATTTTTTTATTGGCGATGGCAAACTTGTCATTGCTAATATCATCGGTAAAAAATTCATCATTAATATTTTTTTAAAATTTTCTCTAAATATGATATAATTTTAGAATTTAAAGTCCATCTTTATCATTCATTATCTAAATAATTATCATTACAGTATCATCATAAAAGACCGCCTCGATCCAATAGTTCTAGATATGTCGATTAATAAAATTTGATTTTAATGGCCACGAACGACCGCTTGATGATCTGATAGATAGAGACTATTGATGGTATTTTTAGTAAAACTTGCAACAATGATCTTGGTGATATTTTTAGTATACAATCAAAATTTTACTTTAATTGAATATCACTATCATGGTTAATTTAGCATAGAATGATTATGGTTGTTAAATAAAAGATAAGTGATCAACAGGCTAAACAATATCCGATTAAGGCAATTTTTTAGATAAATGATCTTTGCTACTACTTTAATCATTGGTATAGTAGTAATCCTAAAATTTAAACTGCACGTATATGAATCATCCATGTTAAGTAGATCTTATAAAAGCACAAGTATAATTATTTAAGAACTTTAAAAATAAGTATCAAGAGTTATATAATTTTGGATCGTTCACATATGCGTGGTTTAAATTTTACGATCACCACCGTACAAATGATCAAAGTAGTAGCAAAGATCATTTATCTAAAAAATTATCTTATAATCGAATGCCATTTTGCCTTTTGATCACTCATTTTTAATTTAATGATCTAAATCATTTCATGCTAAATTGATCATGATAATGATATCCAATTGAAGTAAAATTTTGATAGTGTGGTATAAATATCACCAAGATTATCATCGTAAGTTTTCAAATCTATCAGTGGTCTTTATTTATCAAATCATCAAGCGATCGTTCATGACTATTAAAATCAAATTTTATTGATCGACATAGGTAGGGCTATCGGATTGAGGTAGTATTTTATGATAATACTCTAACAATAATTAATTATATAATAAATAATGAAGATGAACTTTTAATTTTAAAATTATACTATATTCAAAAAAATTAAAAAAAAATTAAAATTAGTGATGGTATTTAGCGACAGTATTTTTGCCATTGCTAATAATTATTAATAATAAAATTTTGACTATTAGCGATGTAAAAGCCATCACTAATAAATTTAATTTTTTTTAAAAAATATTGATTATAATTATAATTAAATTAATTAATTATTGATGGCTATTAGTGATGACTCAATTTGCCATCGCTAATAATTTTAAAAAATAATTATTTAAATATTTTTTTAAAAAAATTAAAAATATTAATATTAGCAATGGCTTTTTTTGTCGCTAATAACATAATTCCATCACTAATAATCCTACAATCAAATTTAAAAAAATAAATTTACTATTTATTAGCGACGATAAAACACCATCGCTAATAATTATTTATCATTGCTAATAATAATAAAATTTAATTAAAAAATAAAATTACTTAGTATTAGTGATGGCTAGCTGTCATCACTAATATTGTCGTTAATACCTATAGCGATGGCATTACCATCGTCACTACCATCGCTAATAATTATTAGTGACGGCTAAATTTTCGTCATTAAAGCTATCGATAAAAAATATTATTTGCGACGGCAATTTTGCCATTGCTAATTTTTTTGCTAATATTCATTATTAGCAATGACAAAAATATTATCGCTAATGTCCGTTGCTAATACTCTATTTTTTTGTTATGAAACTTTAAGGCCCTAAGTCAGTATTTTCCAAGGAACGGTATAGTATACATTCTTAATATTGTAATACCAAAAATCATGATTAGTTGTACTAATGATCTCTGGATATGACATGTAATCAAGATTTATGCCTATCAACTGCTTTGTACCCCCATCATAAAACTTCTGATTGTTCTTAATAACCAAACTCCCTCCAAGATGAATGTTTAACTCTATTTTATTATCGATTACCATTTCTAAAATAATAAATTAATAGATAATCTCGTTACTTAATAAGAATCTAACAAACATGGGGAAACTTTTCTATAAACAAATATGCAAATATGCTTATATGCCCAGCACATGGGTCAATGGTTGAAATTTTTAATTATAAAATATATTCCTAAAATTTTTCAATGAAATAGATTTCTAAAATTTCTAAATGAAATTTTAATCTAAAATTATAATTTCAAATGAATTGTTAATGATAAAAATCAAACTTTAAGATAAAATTTTCACACCACACTTCAATTTCAATAATTTTAGTAATTAAAAAAAATATAAATTTTAGTTCTCACCTCCACGATAATTAGTGAAGAACGTTACTCCAAGTTCGTCAACTGTTAGATTCTCTTTCAAGCTTTTATTGATCTTTCGAGAATGAGAGCTGTACATTATTTTATCATGTGACCGATTTTGTCTGAATTTCTATATGAAGATGAAGATGAAGATGGAAACCTTAGCATCTGTTGTTTCGTCTCTTAACTAGCTCTTTTCTTATTTTTTTTCTATTTTATATTTTTTTTCATTTTGCCTTAGATGGAGTTATGCCATGTTAGATATGAGAAGAGTCATGTGCAAGCTACGTGATTTATTAAAAAATTCTAATAGTATTAGCTTTTATTTTTATTTATTTTTTTTTAAAAAAATAGTTGTTCACTAAATACTCAAAAAAAATTTATCTTGAAATAAAAATTAGCTAAAAATTAAGATTCTAAAAATGACAGTTTGGCCAAAAATCTATATAGAGTTTGAAAGCAAAGACTTTCAACAGTAAGTGAAAATAGAAAGAATTATTGCTCTCTTCCACATTAATTCCCATGTGGTATTTGGCTAATCAATTTGTAAAGAAACCAAAAGGATCTTACCCAAAAAAAACAAAAAAAAAAAACAGAAGGAAAACTACAGCAGTACTCATTTACGGTATTCCAAATAAAAGCACCCTTCCATCTGCTCTGCTCCTGACACCAGATCCAACAACATCCATTGTCAAAAATGATAAAAAGTCGATGTCATTTCATGAGCTAGTCGGCACCTGTGCCTTGAATGACCTTCTTATTTCATGGCGTAAGAACAATTTCTCCTCATGCTGTACCACTGTCCCTCTTGGCTGCAAGTTATTGGTGCACCAGCAAGGAGAAAAATGCTCGAATCTTCCTCCATGAATCTTGCAATCTTGCTGCATGATAATACAAATATTGAGGCTTGTTGAGGATTGGTCTATCCTTTTCAAAGATCAGAATATGCCAGGTTTCGCCAAGGTCGCTGCTAAGTTGAAGCTTTCTCCGAGCTAATTTGTTATGGACCCTTTATTTGAGTGTGCTTTTTTGTTTGATTCTCGGTTTCTCATAAAGACTATGATGGGGATTGTCGCAGTTTTGATCGCTGATGATCTGTCTCTGCTGCATTCTGACTGGTATCAGATGGTCCTTCTTCTAAGTCTCATCATCACAATTTTTCTCTTTTAAGAGTGCTTCCTAAGGATCAAAATAGTTTTCTTCTCCGTCTGCCCCTCAGTCTTTTATGGAGACTATTAGAGATAAATCCTACTCCTATCGAAGTCCAGTTTGATGCTCAGACAATACGATCAGTAGCCACGAAAGAGCTTACTCCTTCAGCCGATCGAACTACTTAGCGGCCGAGCTTCTCGAACTCCCAACAATCGAGCTTTCTAGACTCCCAACGGCCGAGCTCCTTCGAACCCCTTCAACCAGCCGAACTGCTTAGCGGCCGAGCTTCTCGAACTCCCAGCGGCCGAGCTCCCTAGACTCCCAACGGCTGAGCTCCTTCGAACCCCTTTAGCCGGCCGAACTGTTTAGCGGCTAAGCTTCTCGAACTTCCAGCATCCGAGCCTCCCAGACATCCCCTTCAGCCGGACGAGCTCCCTTCAAACTCTCCAGCGATCGAGCCTTAGCCGCACACCTCCAGCCAGATGCCTACGGAAGTTGAACTCCTTCCGAACTTTTTTGGGATCGATATATGCCGAAGTCCAATCAATGCCTGCTTTCTGAGAGCCATGGCTATTAAAGTTGGACGAACGATCACCATCAGTCTGCTACATACGATAGCGATCCACTACCAGACGGCGATGGTTGTCACCATCAATTCGTTGCAGGCGGTGCTGCAGACAGCACCCCTCCCCTGAGACTGACTTCACCGAACCTTGAGCAGCCCGCCACCACGCGGCTACAGCTATCGCCATCAAGCTCCGCCTATAAAAAGGACCCTCCAGATACGCTAACCTCTAATCTCTCTGATCTCTAAGATCTCCTCTTCATCTCTAAGCTTTATGAAAATCATTCTCGAGCACTCCATTCCTGTTGGCCAGAGCTGACTTGATCGTCGAAGGGTCCTGCCGGAGCCACCCCCATCGACTCCGGACGAAACTTTATTTTGCAGGTCCCCGACGGCGACCTCGTGCACCACCGCTCCAGCCGATTTTGACGACGATCAGATTCTGCGTCAACATATTGGCGCTAGAGGAAGGGCACCCCGAACCTCCGAGATTTTCTTATTCTTAATGGAGTGCTCGACGACGATTTCTCTCTCTCCGGAGATCTCTCTTCTTCCTCACCAGAGTCCTCTTCCAAAGAGAAAATGCCTTCTAGGAGAGCCTCGACTCGACGATCAACAGCCTCCGCATCCCGATCCCATTTAGATCCATCTGCCCCTGCTTCAGCTCCGGCAACTCAGGTTCCGTCCGTACCCACGGTAAATGTGGAGCAATTCAACCTGCTCGTCCAATAGGTCCGTGGCCTCGTAGATGCAATGCGGGCCATGCAGCAGCCTCCGGTGGTGACTCTATCAAGAAATCCACCATTCAGATGTCGAAAATCGACCCCAGAAAATGGTACTCGGGCCAGTGTGCCCACCGCCCCTTGGAAAGGGAAACAGAGAGTCGGAGAACATGTTCGGATCATGGTTCTCCTCTGGAGGAGACCTTTTCCGCTTGTAGCCAGAAGTCCCTCAAGATCTGCGACCAGGATGACCCCCTTGATCACAGACTGTGGGAGATGGATCGACGGATTGAAGAGCTCGGCCACGTCACCCCGGCTCATCATGCCGACGTCCGCATCGATCCCCCTTTCTCCCTTCAGATTATGCAAGATCCCATCCCACCGAACTTCAAGCTTCCTTAACTTGAAAGCTACGATGGAACCTTTGATTCGGTTGATCATCTGGAGGCCTTCCGAACTATGATGCTGCTACACGGTGCTTCAGACACCATGCTGTACCGAGCCTTTCCATCTACCTTAAAGGGAGCAGTGAAAAATTGGTACTCGGCGTTGAAGCCAAGTACGATCTTCTCTTTTGACCAGATGAGCAGTTAGTTCGTGGCCCACTTCATCAGCAGCCGACAACCGCGCCGAGGTTCAGATTTTCTGATGAACGTCAAGCAGAAGCAAGGGAAATCCATCCATGCTTATGTCATCCGCTTTAACATCGCGGCATTAGAGGTCCGGAACTTGGACCAGTCTGTTGCGATGGCCACACTTAAGGACGGCCTTCAGAAAAATGACTTGCTGTTCTCCTTAGAAAAAAGGTATCCCAGGGACTTTGCCGATCTGCCGGCTCGGATCGAGAGATATCTTCGTGCGGAAGAAGCCTTCAAATTGAAGGACGAAGAAGCCTTAAGGGAGCGGCTGGCAAGCAATGGAGAGCCGAAGGAGTGGCTGGCAGGCAATGGAGAGCCGAACGAAGTTCGGTCGTGCTCACGGACTCCCTCCGATAGCAGACGGGCTCAAACACCTTGAGCTCGCCATCAAGTAAGCCCCGACAGAGAAGCACGAAGAAGCCCTCCTCCCAAAAGATGCTGCGACTACGCCCCCCTCAACGCTCCTCGAATTCAGATTCTCACCGAAGTTAAGAACCAACTGTCAAGATTAGAAGGGTTATGGTCTCCTCCAAATAAGTGCGACCGAAGCAAGTACTGCCTCTACCATCGCGACCACGACCACGATACTCAGGAGTGCATCCAGCTCCGAGATGAAATTGAGGAGCTCGTTAGAAAGGGGCGGTTGGGTAAATTCATTCGACGCCAGCCTAAAGATCGGCAAAGAATGCTGTCGTAACAAGAAACGACAAGGTCGGCCGCCTCATGGCATCATCAACGTTACCACTGGGAGCTTGGTACATCGACGACTCATCACCTCCCAGCGTCGAAGCCAGGAGAAGCATGCTCCAAAGTGAGGAGGCCAGCATGAGATAGAAAAGGTCGTCCGCATGAAGAAGCGTGGAGGAACAACGCTACCATGACCCTGAATCACAAAGAGTTCGGAAATACATTGCCAGTAACTTTCTTTTCAATAATATACTATTTTTGGATGCGAAAACTATGTGATGACAGGAAAAGAAGCAGTTAATAGTCGCCGTGTTAGGAACAGAAGGAGAACCTCATCCTAACATGGACAGGTCAAAGACCTTCGACCTCAGCTAGAGATAAGATCTCTCCCGAGCGACAATCTCGGCCAGAGATAAGATCTCTCCCGAGAAGCGACCTCGGCTAGAGATAAGATCTCTCTCGAGAAGCAACCTCGACCAGAGATAAGATCTCTCCCGAGCGATGACCTCGGCTAGAGATAAGATCTCTCTCGAGAAGCAACCTCGGCCAGAGATAAGATCTCTCCCGAGCGACGACCTTGACTAGAGATAAGATCTCTCCCAAGCGACAACCTCGGCTAGAGATAACATCTCTCCGAGAAGCAACCTCGACCAGAGATAAGATCTCTTTCGAGCGACGACCTTGGCTAGAGATAAGATCTCACCCGAGCGGCAACCTCGGTTAGAGATAAGATCTCTCCCGAGAAGCAACCTCGACCAGAGATAAGATCTCTCCCCGAGCGACCGCTTCAACCTCGGCTGCAGAGATAAGATCTCTTCCGAGAAGCAACTTCGGCCAGAGAGATAAGATCTCTCCCGAGAGATCCGCTTCAACCTTGGCTAGAGATAAGATCTCTCCTAGCGACAACCTCGGTCGGAGATAAGATCTCGTCCGAGAGAAGCAACCTCGGCCAGAGATAAGATCTCTCCCGAGTAACAACCTCGGTCAGAGATGAGATCTCTCCCAAGAAGCAACCTCGGCCAGAGATAAGATCTCTCCCGAGCAATCAAGTCAACCTCGACTAGAGACAAGATCTCTCGAGAGAGAGGCAAACTCATCTATAGGAGAAAAGATCTCTTCCGAGCGATCGAGATAACCTCGACCAGAGATAAGATCTCTTTCGAGCGATCGAGTCAACCTCGGTTTGAGATAAGATCTCTCTCGAGTGAAAGCCTCATTCATAAAGAACGAGACAGAGGGAGACGAACGACGGTCTGAAGTGCCCCCACGGGCCGTTAGGAACAGGAGGAGAACCTCTTCCTAATGCGAGCAAAGTTGAAGGCCTCGTTCATAAAGGACGAGATGGGGGAAGAGGCATGGACGACGGTCCATATGTGCCCCCACAGTCCATTAGGAATAGGAGGAGAACCTCATCCTAATGTGAGCAAAGTTGAAGGCCTCGTTCACCTTAGACGAGATGGGAGGAGACGGACGACGATCCGAAGTGCCCCCACAGCCCGTTAGGAATAGAAGGAGAATCTCATCCTAATGCGAGCAAAGCCGAAGGCCTCATTCACCTTAGATGAGATGGGGGAGAGGCTCGAATGACGGTCCGTATGTGCCCCTGCAGTCCATTAGGAATGGAAGGAGAGCCTTGTCCTAACGTGAGCAAAGTCTAAATCCAAGCTCCGAAGTCTACGAGAGATAGGATCTCTATCAACCTCCGTTAGAGCACCCGAGCCAACCTCGGCCAGAGATGAGATCTCTCCCGAGCGACCGAGATAACCTCGACCAGAGATGAGGTCCACGACAACCTTGGCCCGCGATAACCTCGGCTAGAGATAAGTTCTCTTCCGAGCGCCCGAGCCAACCTCGATCAGAGAAGATCTCTTTCGAGCGACCGCATCGACCTCGGTCCGAGATCAGATCTCTTTCGAGCGCCCATGTTAACCACGACTGCAGGAGAAAAGATCTCCCATGAGTTAGTCTCGATTGCTGAAGACAATATCGCCCCCTAGAGGAGCTCAACTCCCGACCTCGACCGCATGAGATGAGATCTACTTCAACCTCGGCTGGAGATGAGATCTCCTCCAGGCTTCAACTTCAACATCAACTTTAGCAGAAAATGAGATCTTCCCCGAGCTTTGACCTGAACCAGCACGGAGCCTAAAAGAAAACTTCGACAATCACCTTTTCTGCACTCCCTTCCTTCGAGTTTTTGAACTCGAAAGTGGGGAGGCTATTGTTGGGGATAAATCTCACTCCTACCGAAGTTCAGTTCGATGCTCAGACAATGCGACCAGTAGCCACAGAAAAGCTTACCCCTTTAGTCAGTCGAATTGCTTAGCGATCGAGCTTCTCGAACTCCTAGCGGCCGAGCTCCCTGGACTCCCAATGGTCGAGCTCCTTCGAACTTCTTCAGTCGGCCGAACTGCTTAGCGGTCAAGCTTCTCGAACTTCCAGCGGCTGAGCTCCCTGGACTCCCAACGGTCGAGCTCCTTCGAACTCCTTTAGCTGACCGAGCTGCTTAGCGGCCGAGCTTCTCGAACTCCCAGCGTCCGAGCCTCCCAGACATCCCCTTCGGTCGGACGAGCTCCTTCCGAACTCTCCAGCAATTGAGCCTTAGCCGCACACCTCTAGCCAAATGCCTACGGGAGCCAAACTCCTTTCGAACTTTTTTGAGATTGATATATGCCGAAGTCCAATCAATGCCTGCTTTTTGAGAGCCATGGCTATTAAAGCTGGACGAATGGTCACCATCAGTCTGCCACAGGCAACAGCGATCCACTATCAGGCGGCGATGGCTATCACCATCAATTCGTTGTAGGCGGTGCTGCAGACAGCACCCTGACTTCGCCGAACCTCGAGCGGCCCACCACCACACGGCTACAGCTATCGCCATCAAGCTCCACCTATAAAAAGGACCCTCTAGATATGCTAACCTCTAATCTCTCTGATCTCCAAGATCTTCTCTTCATCTCTAAGCTTTACGAAAATCATTCTCGAGCACTCCATTCCTGTTGGCCAGAGCTGACTTGATCGTCGGAGGGTCCTGCTAGAGCCACCCCCCACCGGCTCCGAACGGGACTTTGTTTTATAGGTCTCCGATGGCGACCTCGTCCACCACCGCTCCAACCAATTTTGACGATGATTAGATTCTGCGTCAACAGAGACTATGATGAAGATTGTCGCACTTTGATCTCCAATGATCTGCCTCTACTCCACTCTAACTGTTATAAGATGTTCCTTCTTCTGAGTCTCATCATCACTATTTTCCTCGCTAAGGAGTGTTTCTTGTGGACTGAATCATATTTCATTAGACTATATATTCTACCATAACTTCATATTTTGAATAAAAAGTTGGTGACTAATATGGGTAAACCACTTTAGTTTCTTTTTCATCATATATATACATACTTACATACACACATATGTACCCATATATACATGGACAAACTTGAATAAGATCGATTAGATTGAAGCTCATATTTGGTCAGATCAAAATTGAACAATGAAAATCCTACATCGATCTACTATCTCAAAACTATTTGTACACAAAAAATGATATGATTTGAAGATTCTTATCTTATGCACCAAGTGATAAAAAATATATATATAATTTAATTTTGTTTAGATTATCAAATTTTTGACTATTTTATGCATATGCTAGGGTTTCTAAATTATATAATTTTTTTATATGCAAGTAGTTTTGAGATAATAAATCGTATTCAATTATTTGGATTATTGATACAGGATCTCTGTTATAGAATTTTGATCTGATTAGATCTGTGTTCAAATTCAATCGATCTGATTCTAGCTTGGTGCGCGCTCTATCTCTCTCTCTCTCTATATATATGTATGTGTGTGTATATATAAACACACACGTATATACGTATATACACACATATATATATTATATTATCTGGTCAATTACAATCTTATCTACATGCTATACATTACTATAAAAAGAGGCTACGGCAGTGCATACTATGGCAGCGATTTTTGAAATCACTATAATAGGCTCTATGATAGTGGTTACAAAGAACCACTGCCATAGGTCTAACCTATGGCAGCGATTTAAACTAACCACCGCTATAGGTACGATCTATGACAGCGGTTTATCTTACCGCTACTATAGATCAATTTATGGCAGCGATTGTGGTTATATATAATTACTGTCATTAGTCAAATCTATAGCAATGGTTTAATATAACCGCTATAATAGATACGATTTATAGCAGCGGTTCTATATAACCGCTGCCGTAGGCCCAACATATTACAGCGATTGTGCATAACCGCTGTCATACCTTTTTCATATTTTTACTCTAAATATTATATAATTTTAAAATTTGATATCCATCTTCACTATTCATTATCTAAATAATTACCATTAGAGTATCATCACAAAAGGCCACCTCAATCCGATGGTCCTAGCTTCATCAATCAGAAAAATTCAATTTCGACGATCACTAATGATGATGCGATGATCTAATAGATGAAGACCATCAATAGATCCAAAAATCTATAAGAATGATCTTGGTGATGTTTGTAGCATACTATCAAAGTTTCACTTTAATTGGATATCATTGTCATGATTAATTTAGTACGAAATAATTTCGACTATTAAATGAGAAACAAACGATCAATGGGCCAAATGACGTTCGATTATGAGATAATTTTCTAGTTAAATGATCTTTGTTATAATTTTAATCATTTTATATGGTGATGATTATAAAATTTAAATCATTTGTGTATGAACTATTCACGTTAAGCAGATCTTATAAAAGCATGAGCATAATTACTAATGGAGTTTAAGAATGAGTATCAAGTGATGTAGAGTTTTTGATCATTCTTATATCTATGAGTTGAATTTTATGATCACCACCATAAAAATGATTAAAGTAGTAGTCAAGATCATTTATAAAAAAAATTATCTTATAATTGAAATCCGTCTGATCCATTGATCACTCATTTATCATTTAACGACCAAAATTATCCTGTACTAAATTGACCACGATAACGATATCTGATTAAAATATAATTTTGATAGTATGCTACAAACATCATCGAGATTATCGTTATAGATTTTTGAATTCATCGAAGGTCTCCATCTATCAGATCATTGCATTGTCATTCATGGTCGTCGAAATCAAATTTTTTTGATCAATGAAGCTAGGGCCATCGGATCGAGACGGTCTTTTATGATGATACTCTAATGATAATTATTTAGATAATGAACGATGAAGATGAATATTAAAATTTTAAAATATATAATATTTAGAATAAAATATATATATATATTTTTAATCTACGATAGTGGTTACTAAGAACCACTGCCATAGATCTATTGCAGCGATTTCATAACCGCTGTCATAGACCTATGGCAGTAGTTCTTAGTAATCGTTGTCGTAGATCTATGACAGTAGTTCGAAAACCACTACCATAGGTTAGATTATTTTTGCCCAGTCTACCTCCAAATTGATTTTTCCTACATCTATCGCTCTCTCTTCCTCCTCTCCACCATCGGTGAGGCTCCATCCCCTCTATGTTCTTTTCGACCGACATCGCCTCCTCCCTCGCCTCCTATTGGCTCCCCGGTAGGCTTGACCACCACCTCCGCCACCTCCCCCTCCTTCTTCCTCATCCTTTCCACCGTCAGCTCCGCCACCTCCCCGCTTGCCCCTTCTTCCCTAGTCGGCCCGACCGCCGACCCTGCCACCTCCTCTCCTCCTTCCCCGACCGGCTCATCCATCGACTCCACCACCTCCCCCTCCTCTCTTCCCTCGACTTGATCTGCCCCCTTCCTTCTCTCTCTACTCTCTTCCTCGACCACTAGCCCACCACCTCCCCCCTCCTCCTCCTTCTTCCTCGGTCGACTCGTCCGCCGGCTCTGCCACCTCCCCCTCCTCCTCTCTTCCCTTAGCTCGATCCGCCCCCTCCCTTCTCTCTCTACTCTCTTCCCCGACCGGCCGATGCTAGCCCCAACCCTCCCTGCTCTCTCTTTACTCCTCTCTTCCCTCGGTCCGATCCACCCCCTCCTACTCTCTCTTTCTCTTTCTCTTCCCTCTTTCTCTTTCTCTCTTTTCTCACTTTCTCTCTAGATCTCTCTCTCTCTCTCTCTCTTTCCTCTTTCTTTCTCTCTCTCCTCTTTCTCTTTCTTTCTCTTCTCTTTCTGTATCTTACTATCTTGTGTCTTTCTTATAGGCTACCTCTAGCATCGCCACTGGCGACCCTTGGAGCTCTATGCAATTCCCTCTCCATAACCACAGGTATGATTTTATTTTTTTAAATTTTATAGTAATATTTGTTAATCATTTATAATATTTATAATATTTATAATAAATATTATAAATATTTATTATAAATATTATAATTATCCATCGATCGTGGGTCATATCGATGGGTAAGAAAACTCCTATCGATTGGTTTTGAATCATGCTAGTGGATTCTAGGCCGGGCCATGCTGGTGGCCTTGGACTGTACCATATCGATGGTTGTGGATGGTCCTAAGTCATGCTGGCGGTCTTGGGCCATGCCGTGTTAGCGATCGTGGATGGCCTTTCGTGGTGTCGGCTGATAAGAAAATCCTCGCTGGCGGATTCTGGGCCGTGTCGATGGTCGTAAGTTGGGTTAATGTTCATTAACATTGCAGGTTACAATGGCACCAAAATGCCATCTCGCATAGATCAAAATGCTTGGTATGTGGTGTAACTCCGCTTAGAGGGGGAGGGAATCCTTTGCATCATGTACTATAATTTATCAGATGTCTACAACGAGTTGAACCTATCCATATAGATATATCAGAAAAAATAATCATCTAGATTAATGAAATTAAACTTTTACAAATCTTAATGTTGATTTTCAATGTAATATTTTCTAGATACGTGCTTTGGTAAGCAACATTTGTAGCAATGTTGCTTACCAAAGCACGTATCTAGTAGGAAAAATAAGTAGTATCTAGAAAATATTGTATTAAAAATCAATGTTAAGATTTATAAAAGTTTATTTTGGTTAATCTAGATAATTGTTCTTTCTAATATGTCTATATGGACATGTTGATCTCATCGTAGATATTCGATAAATTGCAGTACATGATGTAGAGAATTTCCTCCCCCTCCAAGCAGAGTTGCACCGCATACCAGGTATTTCGATCTACGTGAAGCTCTGCATATGAGTCGTAGATGGGGCATACTCCATCCACCTTCGCATCAGCTGCCCAGAGATCATTGGTATCTACTCTACTTACATCTGAGCTCCAGCTCTAGCTCTAGCTTCTCTAACTCTTGTTCCATCTTCTCTTGATGATGATGACTTAGATATAGATTTAGCAGACTTTTGATATATATTTTTTTTAAAAATATTATAATAAATTTTATTCAATAATAAAAATTAAGTATTTTAAAAATATTTTTATATTTATAATATTTTCTTATATTATATATATTTAATTATATTTATTAATTAAAAAAATAATGTTCATTAATATTGTAGGTCACGGTGGCATCGAAACGCCATCTAGTTTTCATCTCTGCCTCTCGACGAGCTATGCGGAGCTCTGCATCTAAGTCACAGGTAGAGCATACTCCATCCATCTTTGCATTGACTGCTCAGGAACCATCGACATCTACTCCTCCACTGGTATCTACTCCTCCACCAGCATCTGAGCCTTTAGCATCAGCCATATCTCTGGCACATGCTCCACCCACCGATGAGTCTCTACTGGCATCCACATCACATGATCCCATGGCCAGTGAGTGTATATTTTTATTATATTATATATATATATATTTATTTATATAATTATAGTATACTCTTATATATTTGCATAACATATTTTTATTGAGGTGCATCATTCAGTAGGATATTTCACGGTTCTACACACATGCCGTATGTGTGAAACTGCCAGCATCAGATGATGGTGGACTACGACATTAAGGGAAGGCTAGTAGGAGAGATCACGTGAGAGATGCATTCTTTTTTAGAGTGCTTGTGAGGCGGTCTGACATCATTTCGGTACTGCCCATAGATTGACGATTGATGGATGCTGGCATCAGAAATCGGGTATGGAATGAGATATGGGTAAGTATATCTTAGTTATATTTATGCATTTGATATTCTTATACTATGTTTTATTCATATAATTTTGTAACTGACTTCTGATAACTTTGTGCAGAGGAGGTATGACTTTCCAAATCATGAGTGGGCTTAAGATGTCCGACTGAAAAAGATTGAGAAGTTGTACAAGAACTACAAGATCAAGCTCCATAGAGGTGAAGAAAATCGACCAAAATTTTTAGCATGCATTTTCAAAATATTTTTAAAATTAAAGTAGTAAAAATAAAAACTAATTAAATATTAATCTACTGCATATATTGATCTAATCAAATAAATTCTACTCAGGATCTAGATATACTAATATGTAATTTAAAATTTAAATGTGATCGATCAGTAAATCGAATCTACTGATCGATACGAGTTCAGAACTCGATATCTGTACACAGATAGCTGATCTTCATAATCTGAATCCATCAGAATAAGTTTCTAGTGTCACACTATAGTTGCACACTTGTCTGACCTCTACGGTTGGTCCACATGGAGCTCCTGATCCCGACCAACTCCACTGGAGTGCTAGCTCCTCGTTAGGGCCTTTGACGGCTAATCACGATCGATCCAATCGATCACCTTCTTTTGGATTTCTTAAATACTCCAAAAAATTAGAACACAGAGTATGGATGATGATGAGCCGGTGTCTAATATTTGGTGACAATCCGATGCTCACAGCACTCGATCTCTCCACCTGAACCCAGGATCCCAACCCTAGGGTTTTGCACTTACCGAAAAACCTTGATAGGTCGGAAGCCCTCTCACGCCCTCTCTCTTGAGAGTTTTTTCATGAAATAAATTTTCACAAAAAGAAGGACTCTTCCTCTACCATACACCCACCTTAGATCCTCTTAAGATGGATGACATAAGGAGGAAAAAATTTTGAGAAGCGGCATGTGAGAAAAGTTGGCGTAGGAACTATAGTTGACCCTTCCACACACTAGACCAGCCCCCCTTCTCTAATTTTCTCTCTCTCAGAAATCCCTCTACGTAGCCTCTCTCCTCTCTCAGATGCCCCACACTAATCCCCACATACCCACAAAAAAAATTCTTTTAAAATGGGTGACAGTGTAGAAAGCGTGTGCAGGGGATAAGGTTCAAACCAAACCAACCACTTGAATTCAAAATTCAAGTGGTCTCCTTATCTGCATCAAACACCACCTCCCAAGTGGATGATGCATAGAAGTACTCTCCTTCTGCACGCCCACACCTAGAATGCACAAAAATGTGCATGAGAAAACACAAAGGAGGCATGGGATTTGGATAATTAAGGATGTGATGGTTAAGTGGTTTCAACCAAAACAATCTAAGTTGAATTCAAAATTCAACTTAAATTTAAACTAACCCAACCCTTGGACCAAGTCAAAAGCAGATAAGAGAGGGGGCACAGAAACCTTTTGGGTGTGAAAAAAGTTACGTACAAAAATTTTGGGGCATGGAACAAGAGTGAAAAAGTCAAAAATGGTGGGCACATGGGAGAGTTTGAATTCAAACTTTATTTGACTTGGTTCTAATTGGTTTCAACCAAACCAATTAATCTAGACCCAATTAGACTTGGTTAAACCCAACCAAATTAGATTTAATCCAATCTAATTAATTTTTAATCAAATTAAAAATTAATTAGATTCAGATCCTGATCAAATTAGGATCAAATCTTCCATAGCAATTAGGTCATCTCATGACCTTATCGAGTCAAACCCAATCGAATCCAATTCGATCAAATTTGATCAAATTCTTATTGCTTAATCAAATTAAGCTAATCAACAATTATATTATTAATTAATTTTTTAAAAATATCAGAGTCCAAATTGGATGGATTATCGAACAACAGAGTTTCATCAACATGAAACTCCTGAAGAGTCCCAATCCAGTGGGACTCTTGAACCCAGTGTCCCAAATGAATGAAACTCACGATCATAGAGTTTCAGACTAGTGGAACTCTTGATCAGAGAGTTTTAAATAAATAAGACTCTGAGTCTCAATCTAGTAGGATCCATAAAGATAGAGTCTCAGTTTAGTGGGACTCCTGATCACAGAGTCCCAGTCCAGTGGAACTCTTGACCACAGTATCTTAGGTCATCAAAACTCATGATCAGCTATCAGATCAGATAGGAACTTCTTATGTGTGTGATCTCATAGGTTTGATTCCTAAGCTGGTAGCATAAGAACTAATTTTTTATATTAATCGATGTGACCATCTAGTAATGATACCCGATGTCTGGATAGATCAAAAAATTACAACGCAACAATGACGAAACTATGGTATGATTATCGTATAATTCATCCTCTTGACCTCAATACTCAAAGAATGATCTAGGGTTTACTACCAATTCAAAAAATTCATTCACATTGTATTTCAAAATTTAGTATCCATCACATGGACCACCCCAGCCGAGGGTTTGCTAAATTGAAATACAATGATGCACTTACTCCAACACTTCGAGGGGTCAATCCCATCTTGACACACATACTGACTTTATAAGTATTTGACTGCACCTAGTAGCCTTCTATCATTGAATTAGAAATTCAGATAGTCCGGTACCTAAGTACAGAGAATTGCTTGCAAGTCACTATGGTGGTCTTAAGTCTAAGGAACACTTGTATCCATATCCTTCGTGAGCAACTCTTGACAGTAGAGAGCTCCATAATTGGATCACGTTTAGTAAAATGTATCCCTACACTTCACCTGCATGTCATAACAGTATCTCCATACTTCTTAGTTAAGAGGACAACCAACACTTATGGCACATAACGATCTACACTCGATACGTTGTCGTTCTGAATAACAGTGTATTATTTGGTTATGAACTAATTTAAGGACTAAATGATAAATTCTCCTTTGTTGAGTCTAAATAGCCCTAAGGACTTCATCACAGAAGAGTTCATTACAGAAAGATACATAAAATGATGAAAAAGCTAAAATAATAATTTTATTTATTAATAAATTAAGTATAATTATATTTAGCTCAACCATCTACAATCTAGATGATTGACTTTAGGATACAAATTTCAACAACTTCCACTTAGACTAAAGCCACTCAGAATAGTATCGAATACCCATCTTTCATTTATGATTATCGAACTCTTTGATTTCTAGAGCTTTAGTAAAGGGGTTGGCTATGTTCTTCTTTCCGTCGATCTTCTAAAGCTCCACTTTATCTAGCTCTATGATTTCTCATACAAAATAGTAGCGACGTAGAATATGTTTGGTACGTTGATGTGCCTTCAGCTCCTTTGCTTGAGCCATGGCTCCAGTGCTATCATAGTATAGTAGAACCAAACCATCCAAAGAGGATGTCACTCTTACAGATGCCGTGACATACTCTACCTCACATACAAAATCGGCTATAGTGTGCTACTTGAAACTCTTCAAGCAGACCACTCCATCATTTAGGATAAACATAAAACCTAACACACTTTTGCTATCATCATGATCTAATTAAAAACTAAAATCAGTATATTCCATAAGTTTCAAGTCAGTATCTTTATAGATGAGCCAGTGATCTTTGGTATTTCTTAAATACTTCAGGATTGTATTCACAATCTTTCAGTGATTCTCACCTGGGTTAGACTGATATCTGCTCACTATCCCTAGTAAGTATGCCACATCTGGTCTCGTACATATCATGACGTATATAATAGAACCCATTATCGAAGCATATGATATTCTACTCATATGCTCTCTCTCTCTTAAAAAGTTATCAAACAATCCCTCTTTGAGAGTAAAATTCTATGTCCTATCGGAAGATAGCCCTTCTTGAAATTCTCCATGCTGAATCTCTTTAGCACGGTATCAATGTACGTGGATTAGGATAATCTTAGCAACTTTTTAAATCTATCTCTATAGATCTTCATTCATAGGATGTAGGAAGCTTCTCCCAAGTCCTTCATAGAGAATTGAGACGACATCCAAATCTTTATTTTCTATAATGCAGGGATGTCATTTTCGATTAAGAGAATGTCATCAACATATAGTACAAAAAATACAACAACAGAACCATTGGCCCATTTATACACGTAGGATTCTTCTCCATTCTTAATGAAGCCATACATTCTGATTACTTTATCAAAATGCATGTTCCAACTCTGCAATGCCTGCTTCAATCCATAGATGGATCTTTGAAGCCTACACATCTTAGACTCATCTGTGGATATGAAACCCTCAGACTGTATCATATACATCTCTTCATTCAACTTTTCATTTAGAAAAACTATTTTTACATTCATTTGTCAGATCTCATAGTTTAGGTATGCCGCTATCGCAAGCATGATCCGAATAGATTTGAGCATTGTCATTAAAAAAATATCTCATCATAGTCAATACCATAATGCTGACAATATCTCTTGGCAACCAAACGGGCTTTATAGGTCTCTATCTTTCCATCTGCATCCTGTTTTCTATTGAAAATCCACTTACACCCAATGAATTTTATTCCCTCAGGTAGATCAACTAGTGTCCATACACTGTTAACCTTCATAGACTTCATTTTGAACTTCTTGGCTTTTAGCCACTTATCAAAGTCGGACCTCTGCATGGCATCCATGTAGGTGATCAGATCCTCATTATTCTCATCGAGTTCAACAGGATCATCATCTCGGACTAAAAAATTATAGTATCTGTCCGGTTGATGCGGTACTCTACCGGATCTTCTTGGTGCCTTTTAATAGGCTTTGAATTTGATCTTATCAAATCTAGTTTTGCAGGTTTACTAGAATGTATCGATTCTTCTACCTATCAAACTTTATTAAGTTCAACATTAGAGGCAGCTGTTCCTTCACTAAAATTTTTTTTTTCA
Source organism: Cocos nucifera (assembly GCA_006176705.1). Taxonomy (NCBI): domain Eukaryota; kingdom Viridiplantae; phylum Streptophyta; class Magnoliopsida; order Arecales; family Arecaceae; genus Cocos; species Cocos nucifera. Next base: position 1,554,728 of record QRFJ01000086.1, on the reverse strand, counting down.
AAAAGATTGCTCTATTGCTGATAAACACCTTTTGTTCTTCAGCAAGGTAGAAGTAATAATTCCTAGTTTCCTTGGGATACCCTATGAACAAGCATTTATCGAACCTAGGTCCAAGCTTGTCCGACTGTAAATATTTAACATAAGCCAGACATCCCCAAATCCTAAAGTGAGAGAGTGTTGGCTTACGCTCAGTCCATATCTCATATGGAGTCTTTGCAACAGACTTGCTCAGAATATTATTCAAAATAAAATAGAAAGTTTCTAATGCATAACCCCAAAATAAAATCGGCAAACTTGTAAACCCCATCATGGACCGAACCATGTCCAACAGGGTTCGATTTTTCCTTTCAGATACACCATTATGCTGGATGTTCTAGGAGGGGTCCATTATGAGAAAATTTCATTCTCTCCTAGATATATCAGAAACTTATTGAAAAGATATTCATCTTCTCGATCAGATCGAAGAGTTTTAATACTCTTTTCAAGTTATTTTCTACCTCATTTCGATATCGTTTGAACATTTCAAATGAATTGAATTTATTCTTCATAAGATAGATGTATCCATACCGAGATAGATCGTCAGTAAATATAATGAAGTAATAAAATCCATCTCTAGCACATGTGTTCATAGGTCCATATACATCAGTATGTACTAGACCTAGAAGCTTAGTGGCCCGCTCACCCTTTTCAGTAAAAGATGATTGGATCATCTTACCAAAAAGATAGAACTCACAGATATTCAACGATTCACAATCATCGATGTCAAGTATATGCTCTTTGACTAACCTGTTAATTCTATTCTTGTTTATATGACCGAGCCTATAGTGCCAAAGATAAGCATTAGTGACATTATCTAGTTTTGATCGTTTATTCAACGTGTACATTACACTAATAGACTGTGATAAAATATAAATATCATTTCTTAATTATCCTTGTATTATTGTGACATCATTCATAATGATATCGTAATAATGTCCCTTTATTGATAAACTATAACCATCTTGGGCCAAAAGTCCAACGGATATTATGTTCATCATAAAAGATGGACAATAGTGACAATCACTTAAAATGATACTATTATTTTTAAAAAATAGTTCAGAAGTTTTCAATGCTAGGACTAGAACTTGACTTCCATCCCCAATATTAAGAAATCTATCATCATTCTCAAATTTTCTACCAATTTGAAGTCCATGAAATAAATTGCATATATAAATCAGACTCTCGATATCTAATACCCAGGTAGATGTATCATATATGAAAAAATTGTAAGATATTATCATATAATAGCCTTGACCAGTAATCACTTGCTGATTTTTTCTGTTCAGTCGATTTGGGTTAGGAGGATAATTCCTCTTTGCGTTTGCTTTATTAGGGTCAACACTAGACTCCTTATTTTTAGATCCTAAACACTTACCACTGTCCAACAGTGAACGGAGCGGACTAACTCTAGCCATTCGAATTATCTGAAAGAAAAATATGAAATCTTATTAGTACTTAAATTAATTAATCTTAAAGATTTAGACTTTACTCTAAAAATTTTTTTACTATTTTTAATGAATTGATAGCCTCTACCTTTAATTCGAGGAATTACACTAACTCCTTAGCGGGTATTGAAATCCACATAGACTACATACGGGCCTGAGGAAAGCTCTGGCTAACCCATGTGTATCTACAGGTAAGTTCATAATCAATTATTTCTTTAAATAATTTTTAGTATTTAGGTTTTATCCCAGATGCCAAATCAGTAGGCTATGGCCTCCACTGAAAATATCTAGTTAGGTCCAATCATTAATATGATTGAGTTTGGTGCATTAAACCAATGATAACCAGGTTCGAAAAAAGCTCTGGCTAATCTGATCACCATTAAGAGAGTGTGACCTAATCATCATATGATGTACAATAATTCTAATATCCAAATAAATATTAGGTATAAGGCACCTCCAATGTTCACCCAGAAAATTGGACTTATTACTATTCACCTTAATGGAAGGCTATGATTCGGTTATCCCCATAACTTAGTTAATTTAAGAACCTAATAATTTAGAGGATTTAGTTTATATATGACTTAAGGATAGAAAGGATATGGATCAAATTTCTTCTACTGACTTCACCAAGTCAAGTCCTCCTACTGACTTCATCAAGCCAATAGGTTAGGACTAGGATCAATTTAGATCCATGGACACCTTATTTAGTTTTACTGATTAAAATTAGTCAAACTGATTTCTAATGACATGGATCAATCCAAATCACCAAGTGATCTAATTAAATTCTAATCGACCATGTCGATCAGGTAAGTGAGATCAGTGGAAGGGATATGCCATTAACTCGTCAAAGATCGAATTAGTGTGAGTAGCTCCCAATTAAAAACTATTGGTCTACACTGCCAAACTTATCTTAGACATCAACCAGTTAATTAGGTTTAATCTGATCAATCTAGCAATTTTGGACTTAACCGCATAGCCATGAATCAAGTCCATCTTAGTCTAGTTAAAGACATGGACTTGTCTAACTACAACTATTGGAGTTGATTCTAGAGTATCCTTGATCTAATCTAATTCAACACTTGGTTAGATTTGATCAATTATTCTAGATTAATCCATTCTTTAACTAATCTTAGGTTTAACCCAATTAATGGACCTAATTCATCTAATCCTTTAACCCACAGTCTTATGATTTTATCTTAGGATCTTTAATTCACAAGTCTAGAATCTAGAAGATAATACTTAATTTTTTTAATTAACTTTTTGGACTGATGGATCAGGATTCGATATTTCAAAAATAGTTTTAAAATTTTAAAAGATTTTTATTTTTTATTTTTCAAATGGGTCAACTCATTTCAGAAATGGGTCGGATCATTTCTTAAACAGCAACCTATTAATTGCTAGTATTAAATAGAAAATAAAACATAATGAAAATTAAACTATGAATCAATCTTTTATATTTAATCTAAAATATATTTATATTTAATTTTTTAATTAAAATAATTTTAATCATTAAAATTTTTTTACTGTTCATCTTAATAAATGAGTTCACGGTGGCACCCCTACCACCATAAGGGATCCCCACTGAATGGAAGGATATGGCCTTTAAACCATACTTATCCCTTATGATCGGATGGCTTGGTGGCTTATTCATTCTCGATTACTAAATTATCTAAATTAAGTATATCAAATATACTAACATTTAATTTTTAATTACATGTTAGATATATCAAGCAACCTGGCTCTAATATCATTGAAGAAAATCGAGCAGGATTTTTAGCATTCATTTTCAAAATATTTTTAAAATTAAAGTAGCAAAAATAAAAATTAATCAAATATTAATCTACTGCATACATTGATCTAATTAAATAAATCCTACTCAAAATCTAGATATGCTAATATATAATTTAAAATTTAAATATAATCGATCAGCAAATCAAATCTACTGATCGATACAAGTTTAGAACTCGATACCTACGCACGGATAGCTGATCTCCATAATCTAAATCCATCAAAATAAGTCTCTAGTATTGTGCTATACCACACACTTGTTTGACCTCTACGGTTGATCTATACAGAGCTTCTGGTCCCAATCAGCTCCACCAGAGTGTTAGCTCCTCGTCGAAGCCTTTGACGGCTAATCACGATCGATCCAATTGATCACCTTCTTTTTGATTTCCTAGACACTCCAAAAAATCAAAACATGGAGTATGGAGGATGATGAGTTGGTGTCTGAAGTTTGATGGCAATCCGATGCTCATAGCACTTGATCTCTCCACCTGAACCCAGGGTCCCAATCCTAGGGTTTTGCACTCACCGAAAAACCTTGACACGTCGAAAGCCCTCTCACGCCCTCTCTTTTTAGAGTTTTTTCGTGAAACAAATTTTCATGAGAAGGACTCTTCCTCTACCGTACACCCACCTTAGATCCTCTTAAGATGGATGACATAAGGAGGAAAAAATTTTGAGAAGAGGCATGCGAGAAAAGTTGGCGCAGGAACTATAGTTGACCCTTTCATGCACTAGACAAGCCCCCCTTCTCTAATTTTCTCTCTCTCAAAAATCCCTCTACATAGCCTCTCTCCTCTCTCAAATGCCCCACACTAATCCCTGCATATCCACAAAAAAAAATTCTTTTAAAATGGGCAACACAGTGTGGAAAGCATGTGTAGGGGATAAGGTTCAAACCAAACCAACCACTTGAATTCAAAATTCAAGTGGTCTCTTTATCTGCATCCAACACCACCTCCCAAGTGGATGATGCATAGAAGGACTCTCCTTCTGCACGCCCACACCTAGAATGCACAAAAATGTGCATGAGAAAACACAAAGGAGGCATGGGATTTGGATAATTAAGGATGTGATGGTTAAGTGGTTTCAACCAAAACAATCTAAGTTGAATTCAAAATTCAACTTAAATTTAAACTAGCCCAACCCTTGGACCAAGTCAAAAGCAGATAAGAGAGGGAGCGCAAAAATCTTCTGGGCATGAGAAAAGTTACGTACAAAAATTTTGGGGTGTGGAACAAGTGTGGAAAAGTCAAAGATGGTGGGCACATGGGAGAGTTTGAATTCAAACTTTATTTGACTTGGTCCTAATTGGTTTCAACCAAACCAATTAATCTAAACCTATTTAGACTAGGTTAAATCCAATCAAATTAGGCTTAATCTAATCTAATTAATTTTTAATCAAATTAAAAATTAATTAGATTCAGGTCCTCATCAAATTATGATCAAATCTCTCATAGCGATTAGGTCATCTCATGACCTTATCGGATCAAACCTAATCGAATCCAATTCAATTAGATTTGATCAAATTCTTATTGCTCAATCAAATTGAGCTAATCAATAATCAAGTTGTTGATTCATCCTCCAAAAATATCAGAGTTTAAATCAGATGGGTTATCAGATAATAGAGTTCCATCAACATGAAACTCTTAAAGAGTCCCAATCTAATGGGACTCTAGAATCTAGTGTGCCAAACGAATGAAACTCGCGATCACAGAGTTTTAGATCAGTGGAACTCTTGATCAAAGAGTTTTAGATAAGTAAGACTCTAAGTTTCAATCTAGTGGGACCCATAAAGATAGAGTCTCAGTCTAATGAGACTCTTGATCACAAAGTTTCGGTCCAATGGAACTCTTGACCATAGTGTCCTAAGTCATCAGAACTCATGATCATCCCTTAGATCAGGTAGAAACTTCTTATGTGTGTAACCCCATAGGTTCGATTCCTAAGTCGATAGTACAAGAACTGATTTTCTGTACCAATCGATATGACCATCTAGCGATGGTATCCGACGTCCAGATATGTTGAAAAATTGCAATGCAATAATGACGAACTTGTGGCATATGGTTATCATATAATTTATCCTCTTGACCTTGATGCTCAAAGGATGATCTAGGATTTACTGCCAACCCAAAAAATTTGTCCACATTATATTTCAAAATTCAGTATCCATCTCATGGGCCATTCCGACCGAGGGTTTGCTAAATTGAAATACAGTGATGCACTTGCTCTAACACTTGGAGGGATCAATTTCATCTTGACACACACACCAACTTCACAAGTACTTGACTGTACCCAGTAGCCTTCCATCACTAAATTAAAAATTTAGATAGTCTGGTACCTAAGTACAGTGAGTTACTTATAAGTTACCATGGTGGTCTCAGATCTAAGGGATACTTATATCCATATCCTTCGTGAGCAACTCTTGATAGTAGAAAGCTTCATAATTAGATCACGTTCAGTAAAATATACCCCTATACTTCAACTGCATGCCATAACAGTATCTTCATACTTCTTGGTTAAGAAGACAACTAACACTTATGGCACACAACTAAAGGAGAATCCTGATTTTTCGGACCAGGTTCGTTCAGATCTGATCAGATCAAGAGATATATTTCAAATTTTTTTCTCTTGATCTCAATCAAATCTTGATATATTTTAGATCTGATTCTTATTATTTTAATAAATAAAATAAAATAAAAATAAATTAAATCAAATTTAATTTACCTGATATGGGTATTCCTATTATCCGTTGATGATCCTGTATGCAGCGGAAGGTTCTAAATCTAGCCACGCAAGTGCTTGGCCTCTACCGATATTCACTCAGACTGGATCTGGAGATCCTCTTCTTCTCTATCACGTCTCCAAAAATTAGATCTGGATCTGATCTGGAGGATCTTCAAAACTCCTTTTGAAGATCAGCAGTCGTCCTTTGCAGCAGTGCAGCCTTCTAGCTTTCAGTCGCCTTTCTTTGATCTGGATCGCACCAACCAAAAATCCAAAACTCCTTTTGGACGTGGAGAGGAGAGGGAGAAGGTGGTTTGGCATGGAGGAAGAGGGGAGAGGCAGCCTTGGGGCATGGGGTTTCAATTCTCATCATAATCTGAGTTGGGCACAGGGTCTTATTTATAGACTAACTGTGATCCAACTCCTCTTCTTCCCAACCAATCACAACTCCTTTGTGAAATCAGATCTAAATCTGATTGGTGGGAATAGAGTCCCCTGGATTCCTCCTTAGAGGGTGCCTAAGACCAGTCAAAGTTGGTTCTTAGGAGAACTCTAATTGGAATCCAAAAAGGAGATGGAGTCCTTGTCCAACAGGGACTCCTAGGCGCCTCCAACTTGGGCACACGCCTAGGGTGGCGTGCGCCCTCCTTCCTTGCCAGGTTCTGGCAGGGGGACAGGCCCCCACCAGCTCTCCAATAGGTGCATGACATGTGGTCAAAAGTCAAAGTATCAATGGTCAACATTTGACCAGTCAAAGGTAGACTTTTGACCAAAGTCAAAGAACAAGAAATGGCAGGTGACCAAAAATGGTAGGTAATGTCTTACAAAATAAGACAACCTTTTCTGACTTGGACAACCTCCAGTCAGACCATATGAAGGCCTCTGATTGAGCACAAACTCCTTTGGCTCAGTCAGGACAACTTATTTATGATAGTAAAAGAAGAACGTTAGGTTCAATCGAGTGCTAGCACGATTTTCTTGAACCTAATTGAATCTCATTCAGATCAATTGAACTAGGATCAGTTCAATTGATGATCACCAGATTCAAACCCTTATTTGTGTGACCCAGTTAGGTTCAGTTCTGTATGGTAATGGGATATGTCATGATCTCTATCATCGACATCATCGAAACTCCTTTCGATGGATCAGAACTCTTCTGATTCGAACAGCTAGAATGATCGATCATCTAAATCATTCTAATTGCTCCCAAAATCCACCAGTGACACCTAGCAGTATATGGTGGCAACCCATCAGAGCTGAATGCGAACCTCTTGGTGCAGCTACCTGTGTGATTAAGTTCTTCTATCTTGAGCCCCGATCAGATTAGGGTTAAGGTGAACTCGTCAAACCCTAGTCTTCTGTCATATGATGTAATCATTCGATTCGAGTCCGATGTGAAAATCTAAATAGAAACTCTTTCTATTATTTCACTCTGCCATGGCCATGGACTTCTGGACTTGATTCTCATGATCATCATAGGGCTGCTCCTCTACCACCGAGGTAGATAGATTCCATCTTGATGCCATCCAGTTCCTACAATGAACATGCTATAGCCAACATACACCTCAGGGTTCCATATGGCTAGGAGATCCGAGTAATGGTGTAGTCAAACTATAACACCCTCAAGGTGAACTGCCGATGCATCCTCAGGTCAAAGAACCAGACACACTACTGCAGCATCGAGTCAGTCATTGACGAGAAGGTAGACTCCCTAATGACTACTCGAGGTGGTCACGCTCAGTGCCCTCATTCTCTAACGAGTATCTGTACTCTCGCTCCGGTGTCTTCACACCGTAGACTCAAGACTCATCTACTAAAGAGAAGTGATTGTACACCAACCTTTCGGATCAATCACCATCCTCATGATGATCCTATGGTCGGGAGCATTTTATGAGTTAACAATGATTATTCATGTCTTAAATTTTCAACTCTTAAAAATATGAATTATCATTACCATTAACTCAAAGGATATATCACAAACACTAAATACACATATGTGATAGAAAATAATCCATTTTATTCATTATAGTTAAAATTATAATTTTGCCCCTAGAAGTGTATTACAAGTGTCAGTCAATTCTGGCTTCTAGGGCACATATATCTAACAACAACAACCTACACTCAATACGTTATCGTCTTGAGTAACAGCGTATCATTTGATCGCAAACTAATTTAAGGACTAAACGATAAATCCTTTTTTGTCGAGTCTAAATAGCCCTAAGAATTTCATCACAGAAGAGTTCATTATAGAAAGATGCACAAAATGATGAAAATATCAAAATAATAATTTTATTTATTAATAATTTAAGTATAATTATATTTAGCTCAACCATCTACAACCTAGATGATTAGTTTTAGGATATAATTTCCAACAAGAGGGTGGCTCGAGTACCGATGGAACACTCCAGAGGAGCTTGTTTCTTAGATTTAGGACTGTCCTCCAAGTCAGTAGGAGGGGATGGTTAGATATTGGAGGAGCCAGAAGTTCGAGGTTTAATTTCTAACTTCTAAATTTTTTAATATACTTAAAATTATATTTAAATATTTTTTAAATATTTGTTATTTATTTGAATACTTGTTATGCTATCTTTCGTTAAAATTGAGAGAACCAGGCAGTCCAGGAGTATATGCACACTCTCAACCGTGAGTCTATGGCTAGTCGTATACATAGAGAGATAATAAATTCTAAATCTTATTAGATAAATTAAATTAATATTTTTTTTTATATTTTTAATAAACTGATCTATTGTTATAGTTGATGAAAGATGGGGTGATGCCCAACTATAGCAAGATCTTTCGATCCAGCCGTACGGACAATAAGGGTAGGCCGATGAACGCCACGATTGGAAGAATTTTTGTAAGTAATAAATATATTAGTATGATTAGTATTATAGCATTAATTTTTATAAAATTTTATTTAAATTTATAATTATAGGAGCAGTTAGATGCGCTTGCAAGTGAGGGCTCGAACACCTTTGGCCTCCATGAGCATCTATCTCAGGTCTTGGGGCCTGAGCACTTTAGGAGGATCCAATGCAGGCTTGAACATACACCGACGGGCTACTGATCTAAGGTGAGCGTCTCTTTACATGCTTTTGGTGTCGTCAATCAGGAGCAGCTTGAGGAGGCATTGGCGCAGGTAGCTCAAGCTACGGCACGGACAAATCAGGCTACGGTGCAAGCTGCTCATGCTGAGGAGCGCATATCTCATCTGGAGGGCATCTTGAGTGCCATGGTGATGAGGCTCAGCGTGTATTTTGGAGTTGACTTCATGGGCCTTGAGGACATATTGACTGGCATTCCAGCTCTAGCTCCTATAGCTCCAATCCCTCTAGCTCCAGCCTCTCTAACTGCAGCTCCAGCTCCTAGTGATGATGATGATGTAAATTTAGAAAACTTTGATGTATTTTTTTAAAAAATATTATAATAAATTTTATTCAATAATAAAATTTGAGTATTTCATAAATATTCTTATATTTATAATATTTTCTTGTATTATTAAACTATATTTAATAGATAAAAAATATAAAAAAGTATAAAATTTATATTTTTTAATTATTCAAAAACTACGGCAGCGGTTGCAAAATTACTATCGTAGGCGTGTCAATCGCTATCATAGGCTTCATGTCAACCACTGTCACAGATCTATAGCAGTGGTTGTAATCGCTTCTATAGAGAACTATGACAACAGTTAAAAAATCGCTGTCACAGATCAAATTATAGCAATAATTTTGTACCACTGCTATACATCAATCTATTGTAGTAATTTGAAAATCGCTGTTATAATCTATATATGATTGTGGTTCACTTAAATGCTATAATAATCGCTGCTATTGACCTACGGTGATGGTTATAATGGTAGCGGTTAGCTAATCGCTGCCATAGTTTATGATAGTAATTTTTTAGATTATGATAGCGGTTACTAACCGTTGCTATAGTCCTATTTTTTAATAATGATAATCAATTATTTTCTAATCCTTTATATGAGATCTTAAAAAATTATACTTGGGATCAAATCAATTCAAATATTAATTAATTCTTGTTCAAACTTGAATTTAAACATGATTATAATTAAAATATAATAAAAATATTATATTATATTATATTATAAATATTAAATTAATAATATATTATAAATATAATATTATTAATATTATATATTTAATTAGATTTGCAAGCCTTTCAATAAAATATTTTACTTGGTTCAATTTCAAAAACTCGATAACGGCTGCGTTGAGATGTGATAGAAAGGCTCGTTTGCACGTCTAACTAGGAGGATAAAAGCAGCGGACAACGCATTCCAACCAACCCTTCCCACCGTTCAACGACGGGGCGTTCTCTCCAACACGTGCACTACAAGTTAAACGCCTAAAGTCGGGGGACCCGACGCCAATGCCATTCCCGTAAATTGCCCCAATCTAAAGTGCCAATCTTTTTCTACCTGAGAAAATATCTTGAGTGGGGAATCTCTGGAACCTTCACTGCCACCTAAAACCGGCAACTTGACCCCAAGAATCCCCGGTGACCACCCCAGAAGATATTTTTTCTCTTCAAGCCCAGAAATAAAAACATAAGAAAAATAATTCGCCTTGGAGAACTCCCTTCTCCTCCTATAAATCCAATACAAGCCCCCTTCCCCTATGTTTTCTCCTGTTCCTTTTTAACGGATTCTCCTCTCCCTCCCTCTCTAACCGATCTCCGACCGTCCATGCGATAAATCTCCGGCCATGGACGCTTCTGGGGCCGGATCCGACGGCTTCTGTTACTATTCCCTCCTTGGTATTCGGTGGAACGCCTCCTCCACCGATATTCGAACCGCCTATCGCAAGCAAGCCCTGGTATATCCTCCTCCAGTCTCTCTCTCTCTTCTCTCTCTCTCTCTCTCCCCCTCTCCCTCTCGTTCTTTTTTTTAATCTCCCTATATTTCTTTTTAAAAAATATTTTTCCTTTTTTTGTTTTTTTAAAGAAATGGCATCCGGACCGGTGGGCGAAGGAGCCGACCGCGATGGGAGAAGCGAAGCGGCGGTTCCAGCGGATCCAGGAGGCCTACTCCGGTAAGTGTACCCTCCTCGTTCCGTATCCCCCATGTCGGTTTCCTTTACGTTAACGGACGTCAGCTGACGGCGTTTTTTGGGGGGCTGGACCGCGATCCGGTGTTCCCGCAGTTCTCTCCGACAAGGGCAGGCGCGCCATGTACGACGCCGGCCTCTACGATCCCCTCGAGGAGCACGACCAGGTCTGGCGTTCCCCGCTTATATAAGAATCCCAATTTAATTGTACTTATTATTCTGTTGATTTATTTTGGATTGTTGAAATGGACGGCCAGGATTTCACTGATTTCATGCAAGAAATGCTGGCGATGATGGATAGCGTGAAAACGGAGGTAAGCCGCCCTGGCCGCCGTAACCACTCATCCAATTATTCGTTCATAATTCATACATCCCGCATGTGTCATTTCTATGCGTGTGTCCGATCTGCCGTCCGCTGTTCCTCGAAACCAGATCAGCCGTCCATCCAGTTCTGCCCTCCGGTGATGGCGAGGGAACAGCATGCGCGGATTTGGGTCCCCGTGCGGGCAACGCTTGTTCGGTGTTTGCGATGCCGAAAATGCCCTTTAGAGGGGCGTAGTGGAAGGAAATTTAAACGTCGAGGCTGATTTATTGCTTTTTTTTTTTCCTAAAATTTTTGATGGATAAAATGGGAAGAAGCCGGATAGCCTGGAGGACCTGCAGAAGATGCTGGCGGACATGGTGAACGGCGACGGCGGGGCCACCGGGTTCGGCGCGGCCCACCCCAATGGCGCGCGCCGAGGGCCGTCCGGTGCCTCGAGTAGGACGCGTGTTGCGCCGCGCACGGCGATGCGGCGGTGATGTGCCGTGCTGACCTTATGTACTTAAATTGAAGAAAATTTGTCAATAAAGTTGTCGGTTGGTCCATTTAAATTTAATTTATCTTGTCCAGTCTTACTCTAGTCTCAAGTGTTAATTTGGACAATTCTGGAACGTCTGATTTCAACCTCTCGAAATTCTATTAAATCTCCATGTTTTTAATATTTGTATTTACAAACATGATTTGGTTTAGGATTTGCAATTTGATTTCTTCTGATGCACGCCTCTTATCTTATAGATTATGTGTAAAGGAAAGTGGTTGTGGCGTCTTAATGTCCGTACACGTGGTAGAAAGTTTGCCTGCGTTACTTTGGTGGTCCTTTTGGCTTGCATTATTAATTCAACTAGCATGTAACCTGCGCATGCAATTTAAATCCAACCCTCTCCTCCGATTGAAAGTGTTGAAGACAGAAAAAATAGAGAAAAAAAGGGGTGGAAAATACAGATAAATACCCAACACAAAATCCAAGCCATCTTTCAAGTTTCTCTTGTCTTCTCTAGCCATCCTATCCTTTCTTTTAACGGAGCCGACGATCTCTATCTCCACTTCGTGAGGAGGGGCATGGTTGAGTGGGTGGTGTGCGCCGTCGTCCGGTATGAAATTTTTGCTTTGCCGGTGGTGCTCGCGATGAACTATCTTGATCGGTGCTTCCTTTTCGGTGGAGGTGGGTTTTAGCTGCACGAGGATTGGCCGTGGATAGGGCGGCTGGAGGTAGTGGCAAGTTTGTCTCTGAAGGTGGAGGAAATGTATGTCCCACTCCTCCTTGATCTTTAGATGGTTGTGGTGGAGGCAGATAGGGATCTCGAGAATGCATCATAGATAGAGATTAATGTTTTTGTGATCGTTTCGTCTCTTGACTAGGGGGGCGTGGATGGTGGAAGGAGGAACAGCACCATCGGATCTTCGATTTTGGTAGTCATTTTATCCATCAATTTTTCGGTGCTTCAAAAATATTAAAAAGAAAATTTGCTGCTCGCTTAATGAAAATTTTAAAAAAAATTATCAATAAAAAAAAATCAAAAAAAGATTTTAAAGTAACGGAAGGCAGCATTCGAGACCTCATATTTAGCATAAATATATAAAAAAATCAACTGATAATTAAAAAAATACATATCTGCTAGTTCTTTACGCCATCAGCTATCCATTTCTTGACATTTGAAGATCCAAAGATGCATCGAAATGGAAAATTAGAAAGAAAAACACACAGGAGATAAATAAAAAAGGGGGAAATGGGAAGCGAGGGGAGCGGACCGGGTTGGGACTTGGGAGGTGAGGATGGAGAAGCAAGCAACGGGGTGAAGAAGCTGGTTTCTAGAGAGTATTTTCGAGGTCTAGAGGGCTTGCGGAGGAGCGGAAGGCGTTGTTCCGGAGGAGCTTCATGAGGCGACGGAGTAGGTGCTGGAAGTGGTGGGCGAGATCTCGATTGGTGGAGGCAGCGTCGATGGCGGCAGCGAGGCTGAGGACGGAGGCAATCTGGGTGCAGCGGTCCTGCTTATGGCGGAGGGCTGAGGTGAGGGGGCGGAGGAGGATGCGAGCGATAGCGGCGGGGTGGGAGGTGGCTATGGAGCGGACGGGGTCAACGCAAGCGGCACGGACGGAGGAGTCCGGATAGCGGAGGCGGTGGAGGGCGGCGGGCAGCATACAGAGGAAGTAGTCGCGGAGGAAGAGAGAGGTGGAATGGTCTTCATCTATGGTTGTCGGTGGGCTCCTGGTGCTGATCGTACTGGCGGTGGCGGTGCTGGATGGTCTAGGTAATAGATACATGGCGGAGGGTGGTAAGAACTTTTATTTAATATATATAATATAAATAGATTTTGAAGAGTGATTTTTTTTTAAGAAAAAAGTGATTTATTTTGTCTGGTTTATGCTGGTCGTTGAATAAATATATTTTGTGGGATAATTACGATGTGTTTGATTTCGACAAAAGGACATTTGAGAGTATGATAGGTGTAACAATTCCAAGGGTTGTGGTAAGCTCGTGGAAAGGACATCCACGGAAGCTGTCGCAAGCTTGGGTCGGGATATTCTTGTATTCGTGTCAAGAAACGTGTCACGCCGAATGACACCTAGGGAAGATATGTTCGAGTGGTCTTACAATGACTCCAACTTGATGAATGCGACAGTGTGGAAATGGTTATATTTTCTTACCGTGTTTTGATAGATTGCTCTCTACTTTTGGAAGAGTTGCGGTTCCTCGTCTGTTGCTTTATCCCTCGCCAGGATAAATCAATGGGCGGAATGAAGGAAACCGTGCGCTTCTAAGATTTGTGTTATAATTTATCATAAAGAGACGGGCCACGTGCAACGCTTTTGTTAGGGTTTATTGCGGACAATATAATTGAATGGAAGTGACATGTAGAAGGGCATTATAAAAATTTGAAGTCCGATGACCGGCAGGTAGGGCCGTCCAATAGTTTATATTTCGGAGTAGCATAATTTAATAGTAAAGAATGAATATTTCAAGAAGATTGCTTCACATCTCACCGGCTTCTTGGCACTAGAGATGCAATCAAATCAAATAATTAAAAATTTAAATTTGATTTGATTCAAAATATTTAAATTTAAAATTTAATTCGAGCTCAATCAAATCTTAACATTTTAAATTCAAACTTAATTTAATAAAAAATAATAAAATTTGAGATCGACTCGATTCGAATATAAATCGAATTATATTCGAATTCAAAATCAAACCTTATATTATTAATAATATATATATTAATATATATTATAAATAAAATTAATATTATTAAAAATATATATATACTCGAGTAGGCTCATGAGCATTCGAGTTGAGTATCTTGTTATTCGAGTTCGACTCGAAAAGCTACTTGAACTTGACTCGCATACTCAAGTTCAACTTAAATTTGATAATAATCGATTTGAGTCGAACTTGAACTTGAGTCGAATGCGAATAGCTCGACTCGATTGCAGTTCTAATCCTCATAGCACGTGACCTACTTCAACCCCAGCCATATGATTATTTTTTATTTTGCAAATAATTTTCATATTCAAAATGAAAAACAATTTAAGAATTGTGCATGTAAGCCTTAATGTATATCTAATTTTTATATCAACATCATTCCAAAATTATTATTTGCAAATATACATGTTACTGTCAAAATTTGTCCCTCATGGAGGGTATTAATTGGTCCGCTCATTTTATGGTAGTAGAAGATGGAGCACGAATTTATCTTGAAGAGTTATATGGATTTATACTTAAAAAAAAAGATAAAAACTAGCTTGAATGGCTCTGATCGAGCTCTATATTACCTAGGAGAAGCTTTGGAAGAATAATTGTGAAGAAAAGAAATATAAGATAAGATTAAAGTAGAATATTATTCTATTCAGGTCTGCCTTTATTTCGACATTCTCAGATTGGTCATTTCATTTTGGCTTTCTTAGATTTGTCATAGGAGTTCAACCTATGGGAGGTTGGTTTTGGGCTCCTCACTTCAGTGATGTTGGATTTTAGGAGTTTGATTTTGGGAGTTTAACCTTAAACTTCGCATCTTCACCTCTAACTTGGTAACAAGACTTGGTCCTGGTAGTTTGGCCTTGATTATTATTTTAGTTTGGATATTCACCACGGTTTCGAACTTGGTAGTTAGCCTCGGGCATCACATCATAGACTTATAATCTATAAGAAAAGAGTAGAATGATGGATAAGAACTTAAGGGCCTCTCACAATGAGATCTTTGAACCATAGGAGTCTCCCTTTCATAGCTTATTTTTCTAGGATCTTTCTGGCTCTATTTATATAAGTGCGGGAGTAGAGATCCATCATGATTTGGATATGGAAATCAAGCGGTTGCCATGACCTTTTTCCTTATTTGAGAATGCAAATTTATCTAAACATCCTTCCTTGGATCCTTTGTTTGAAATTCAAATCTATTTAAAATTGCTCACCACATGTCATAGATTTCATGTCATATCAATACCCTTTGAAATCTTTTTGATTAATGCATATCCTTCCATCACAATTCATTGATTAATTTTAGTTTTAACTATGATTTAACTGAGTTCATACTAACTAGATTCACAATTTAATTACTTTACCTTTTAGCTAAAATGTTGAGTACTCAAATTCTTAATTGGTAAATCAGGACATTTGAGTTTTTTGTTAGCGACTAGTCTTTGATCCATGCTAGGTGGCAGGCTACCACATGGGCAGAGGTGAAAATACAAAGTGCTTTGAAGGCTATACCTACAACTAATATCTTTCAAATGGGATGTATTGAGGATAAACTCTGCTCGTGCCGAAGTCCAATTCGATACTCAGCCTAATACAATCGATAGCCATGGAAGAGTTTCAGTGGACGAGTTTTAGCCGAACTCCTTCAGGAGTCGAACTCCCCAGCGGCTGAGTCATAGTCGAACTCTCCAGCAGTTGGATCTTTGTCGAACTCCTTCAGTTTGCCGAACTCCTCGGTGGCCGAGCTCTAGTTGAACTTCTTAGCGGTCAAACTTCAGTCGGACTCCCACGAGAGCCGGGCTCCCTCCATACTCCTTCAGCAGGACTCCCAAAGCCGAACTTCCTCCGCACTTCTCCAGTTGGACGCCCATGAGAGCCGAACTCCTTCCGGATTGCTCCTGCAGACGGATTTCTTCGGAAGCCAGACTCCTTCCAGACTTTTTCTTCGATCGAACTCCTCCAGAAGTCGAACTCCTTCCAAACTTTTCTCTCAATCGAATTTCTCTAGCGGATTGCTCTCAGATAATCCCACCAGATATATCCCCTTCAAGAGTTCGAACTCCTCTGAAATTGATATATGCCGAAGTCCGCCAACCAACACTTGCTTTCTCAGAGTTACGGCCATTAAATCTCGACGAACGATCGCCATCAATTCGTTGCAGGAGACAGCGATCCGCTATCGGACGGCGATGGCTGTCACCATCAATCTATTGCAGACGACGCTACAGACGATGCCTCCCTCCGTGACTGACTCCGTCAGACCTCGAGCGATCCGCTATCAGAGAGCTGTAGCTGTTACCATCAACCCACTACAAGTTTTACCTATAAAAAGGGATCCTCCAGATACGCTTTCTCTAAGCTCTAAGCTCTCTTCTTCTCCTCTAAATTCTGCCGAACTTATTCCTGAGCACTCCATTTCTTTTGGCCAGAAGAGCTGACTTGATCATCGGAGGATCCTGCCAGAGCCACCATCATCGACTTCAGATGGAACTTTATTTTGCAGGTCATCGGTGCCGTCCTCATCCTCCTCTACTCCAGCTCGATCTGACGACAACCAAATTCTGCACCAACAGAATTGATGCTAAAGAAAGGGCCCCTTTATCCCTGAGGTTTTTTTGTTCTTAAAGGAGTGCTCAGCGACGACCTCCCTCTATCCTCTCTAGAGATCTTCCTTTTTTCTCTCCAGAGTTTTTTTTCAAGAGAAAATGCCTTCCAGGAGAGCTTCGATCCGACGATTGATGGCCTCCACGGTTCGATCTCATTCAGATCCAGCAATTCAGGTTTTGCCTATAGCCACGGTAGATGTGGAGCAGTTCAATCTGCTGATACAGTGGATTCACGGCCTCTCCAAGATGGTGCAGACCATGCAGCAGCCTCCGACGGTGACTCCACTAAAAAATCTACCATCGAAATGTTGAAAATCGATCCCAAGAAAGAGTACTCAGGCTAATGGATCCATCACCCCTGGAAAGGAGAAATATAGAGCAGAGGATCCGTATTCGAATCATGGTTCTCCTCTAGAGGAGACCTTTCTCATTTGTAGCTAGAAGCCTCCCAAGATCTGTAACCAAGACGATGCCCTCGATCACAGACTGCGAAAGATGGACCGATGGATTGAGGAGCTCGACCACGTCGCCCCGGCTCACCTTGACAACGTCTGCACCGATCCTCCTTTATTCCTCTGAATTATGCAAGAGTCCGTCCTGTTGAACTTCGAACTTCCTCAATTTGAAAGCTACGATGGAACTTCTGATCCAGTTGATCATCTAGAGGCCTTCCGGACCATGATGCTACTCCATGGTATTTCAGACATCATATTGTGTCGAGCCTTCCCATCTACCTTAAAGGGAGTAGCGAGAAATTGGTATTCGACGTTGAAGTCGGGTACGATCTTCTCTTTTGACTAGATGAGCCATCAGTTCGTGGCTCACTTCATCAGCAGCCAATGTCCGCGCTGAGATTCAAATTTTTTGATGATTGTCAAGCAGAAGCAGGAGGAATCCATCCGAACTTATGTCATCCGATTTAACGCCGTGGCATTGGAGGTCCAGGATCTGGATCAGTCAGTTGTCATGGCCGCTCTCAAGGATGGCCTTCAGAAGAATGACTTGCTATTCTTTCTGAAGAAGAAGTATCCCAGAAACTTTGCCGATCTGCTGGCTCAGACCGAGGGATATGCCCATGCAGAAGAAGTCTTCAAGTTGAAGGACGAAGAAGCCTTAGGAGAGTGACGAACGGACGAGTATAATAGGCTCACCGATGGAGGGTCGAGTGAAGTTCAACCGTGCTCATGGACTTCCCTCGGGCGCAAGCAAGCCCGAACTCCTCGATCTCATCATCAAGAAAGCCCCCACAGAAGGGTGCGAAGAAGTCCTCCTCTTGAAAGGTTCCACAACTACGTCTCACTTAATGCTCCTCGAACTCAAGTTCTGATGGAAATTAAGAATCAGCTGCCAATATCAGAAGAATTACGATCTCCCCCAAACAAGAATGATTGAAGCAAGTACTGCCTCTACCATCGCGATCATGACCATGACACTGAAGAATGCGTTCAGCTCTGAGACGAAATTGAGGAGCTCATCAAAAGAGGCCAACTAGGTTAGTTCTTCAAACGCTAGCCTGAAGCAGGAGAAGATCGACTGAGGGCACTGCCATAGCCAAAACCACCAATGATGGAGGAACAACAGAAAGGTCGGTCGCCTACCATATCATTGATGCCACGTCTGGGAGAAGCTTGGTACTTCGACGATCCATCATCTTCCAGCATCAAAGCCAAGAGGAGCTCGCTCTAAATTAAGAAGGCCAGCATGAGATAGAGGAGGTCGTCCGGTCTGAAGCTTATCGTCTGAAGGAACTCGAAGGGACAACGCTCCCACGATCCTGAAATATAAAAAATCTAGGGATGCACTGCCAGTAACTTTCTTTCAATAAAATTCTTTCATTTCAATAATATTATTTTTTAGTGCAAAAACTATGTGATGACAGAAAAGAAGCAGTCAATAGTGGCTGTATTAGGAATAGGAGGAGAACCTCATCCTAACATGAGCCAATCAAATTCCTTCAACCTCTGCTAGAGATAAGATCTCTTTCGAGTGACCGAGTCAACCTCGACTAGAGATAAGATCTCTTGAGCGTCCGTGTCAACCTCGGCTAGAGATAAAATCTCTTTCAAGCAACCGTGACAACCTCGGCTAGAGATAAGATCTCTTCCAAGCGACCGAGTCAACCTCTGCTGTAGGAGATAAGATCTCCTTCGAGTGCCCGAGTCAATCTCGACTGTAGGAGATAAGATCTCTTCAAAGTGATCGGACCAACCTCGATTGCAGGAGATAAGATCTCCCTCGTGCATCCACATCAATCTCGACTGTAGAAGATAAGATCTCCCCCAAGCATCCATATCAATCTCAGCTAGAGATAAGATTCTCTTTCGAGTGCCCGTATCAACCTCAGCTAGAGATAAGATCTCTTCTGAGCACCCGTGACAACGTCGGCTAGAGATAAGATCTCTCCTGAGTGACCGAATCAACCTCGACTGCAGGAGATAATATCTCTTTGGAGCGATCGTGACAAACCTCGGCTAGAGATAAGATCTCTTTCGAGTATCCGTGTCAACCTCGGCTAGAGATAAAATCTCTTCCGAGCGATCGTAACAACCTCGGCTAGAGATAAGATCTCTTCTGTGTGATTGAGTCAACCTCGGTTAGAGATAAGATCTCTTCCAAGTGATCGAGTCAACCTCAGCTAGAGATAAGATCTCTCCTGAGCTTCCATGTCAATCTTGGCCAGAGATAAGATCTTCCTCGAGCGACCGGGCTAACCTCGACTATAGGAGATAAGATCTTTCCCGAGCATCCGCACCAACCTCGGCTGTAAGAGATAAGATCTCCCCCGAGCATCTAGACCAACCTTGGCTATATGAGATAAGATCTCCCCCGAGCGTCCGTATCAACCTTGGCTGTAGGAGATAAGATCTCCCCCGAGCATCCGCATCAACCTCGACTGTAGGAGATAAGATCTCCCTCGAGCGATCGAGCCAACCTCGGCTGTAGGAGATAAGATCTCCCCCGAGCGTTCCGCACCAACCTCAACTGTAGGAGATAAGATCTCTTCCGAGCGATCAAGCCAACCTCGACTGTAGGAGATAAGATCTCCTCCGAGCGTCCGGGCCAACCTCGACTATAGGAGATAAGATCTCCCCAAGCGTCCGTATCAATCTCGACTGAAGGAGATAAGATCTCTCCCGAGCACCCACATCACAACCTCAGCTGTAAGAGATAAGATCTCTCTCGAGCGACCGGACCAACCTCGGCTGTAGAAGATAAGATCTCCACCAAGCGATCGAGCCAAACCTCGACTGTAGGAGATAAGATCTCCCCCGAGCAATCGGGACCAACCTTGATTGTAGGAGATAAGATCTCCTTCGAGCATCCGCATCAACCTCGACTATAGGAGATAAGATCTCCCCCGAGCATCCAGGCCAACCTCGACTACAGGAGATGAGATCTCCTCCGAGCGCCTACATCAACCTCGACTGCAGGAGATAAGATCTCCTTCGAGCGCTCGCATTAATCTTGACTATCGAAGATAAGACTCTCCCGAGCAACCAAGTCAACCATGGCTGCAGGAGATAAGATCTCCTCCGAGCGATCGTGACAACCTCGACTAAAAATAAGATCTCTCCCGAGCATCCGTGACAACCTCCGCTAGAGATAAGATCTCTTTCGAACGACCGAGTCAACCTTGACTAGAGGTAAGATCTCTTTCGAGCACCTGGGTCAATCTCGACTAGAGATAAAATCTTTTCCTAAGTGATCGAACCAATCTCAACTGTAGGAGATAAGATCTCCCCCGAGCGTCCGCACCAACCTCGACTGTAGGAGTTCAGATCTCTCCTGAGCATCTGTATCAACCTCGGCTGAGGAGATAAGATCTCCTCCGAGTGTCTGCATCAACCTCGATTGTCGGAGATAAGATCTCTCTCGAGCGACTGGGCCAACTTCGACTGCAGGAGATAAGATCTCCCCCGAGTAACCGAGCTAACCTCGACTGTAGAAGATAAGATCTCCCTCCGAGCGTCTGCACCAACCTCGACTGCAAAATAAGATCTCCCCGAGCGTCCAGGCCAACCTCGATTGTAGGAGATAAGATCTCCCCCAAGCGCCCATATCAATCTCGACTGTAGGAGATAAGATCTTCCTCGAGCGTTCGCATCAACCTCGGCTATAGGAGATAAGATGTCCCCCGAACGATCGGGCCAACCTCGACTCCAGAAGATAAGATCTCCTCCGAGAGTCCGCATCAACATCGACTGTAGGAGATAAGATCTCCTCTGAGCGACCGGGCCAACCTCGACTATAGGAGATAAGATCTCCTCCGAGCGCCCGCATCAATCTCGACTGCAGGAGATAAGATCTCCCTGAAAAAAAATCCTAATTTTCTGGATCAGATTCGTTTAGATCTGATTGGATTGAGAGACATATTTCAAAAATTTTCTCTTAGATCCTAATCAAATCTGATACTTTTTAGATCTAATTTTATGATTTGATAAATAAGAAAATAAAATTAAATTAATTTTGAATTAATTTTACCTTGAATTTGGGTAATCTGATTATCCATTGATGATCCTGTCGAAGCCCTGAGGTTCTGGATCTAGCCACGCAAGCGCCTAGCTACTACCAGTATCCACTCGAGCTGAATCTGAAGATCTTCTCCTTCTCTTTCTTTTCTCCAAAAATTAGATCTAGATCTGATTTGGAGGATCTTCAAAACTTCTTCTGAAGATCATCCATCGTCTCTGTAGCAGTGCTGCCTTCTTTCTTTTTCGTCAGCCTTTTCTTGCCCGACTCGCACTAATTTGAAGGCCCAACTTCCTTTGGCATGGAGAGGAGAGAGAGGGCTAAATGGTGGCATGGAGAAGGAAGAGGGGCAATCTTGGGGTGTGACTAAGAGGAGGAGATCTTAGAAGTGGGCGCAGACAGGGTCTATTTATAGACTCTGCTACGCCATACAGTGCTGCATCATCCCGGTCAATCACGTTGCTTCGTACAATCAGATCTAAATCTAATTGGTGGGATGATATCACCTGATCCAATCAGATGAGAGACCCATAGGTTCATTCTTAGATGGCACCTAAGACTGGTCAAAGTAGATACCCAAGGGCCACCTAGGTGGAAATCAAGAAGCAACCTGGAGTCCTATCCGTATGGAACTCCAGCATCCCTATCCATGGGCGCACGCCATCCTAGGCATGCGCCACCTTCTTTTCAATTTTCAGAGAGTGGATAAGCTCCTATCTGCTCTCCAATAAGTGCATGACACATGGGCAGATGTCCAAGAATCAAAGATCAACGTTTGACCAAGTCAAAGTACAAGAATTAGCAGGTGATGAAAATGGCAGGTGTTGTCTTAAATTTATCTCATAAATTAAGATAATCCTTTTCTGACTTGGACAAGCTCCAGTCAGATCAGGTAAAGGTACCTGAGTGAGCATAAACTCATTTGGCTCAGTCGAGATAACTTTTATAATAGAAAAAGGAGAACGCTAGGCTCAATCATGTGCTGGCACGATTTTCTTGAACCTAATTAAATCTTATTTAAATCAATTGAACTAGGTTAGTCCAATTGATGATATCCAGATCCAAACCCTTATTTGTACGATCCAGTTAGGTTCAGTTCTGTATGATAATGGGATATGTCATGATGTCCATCATCGACATCATCAAAATTTCTTTCGATGGATTAGAACTCTTTTGATTCAGATAACTTAGAATGATCGATCATGTAAATCATTCTAATTATTCCCAAAATTCATCAGTAACATCTAGCAGCATATGGTGGCAATCCATCAAAATTGAAAAATGAACCTCTCGGTGCAGCTACTTGTGTGATTAAGTTCTTCTATCTTAAGCCCCGATCAGATTAGGGTTAAGGTAAACTCGTCAAACCCTAATTTCTATCATATGATTTAATCATTCGATTCAAGTCCGATGTGAAAATCTCAATAGAAACTCTTTCTATTATTTCACACTGTGCCATGGCCATGGGCTTATGGACTTGATTCTCATGATATCATAGGGCTGCTCCTCTTCTACCGAGGTAGATAGATTCCATCTTGGTGCAATCCAATTTCTACAATGAATATGCTATAGCCAATATACACCTCAGAGTTCCGAATGGCTAGGAGATCGAGTCATGGTGTAGTCAAACTATAACACCCTTAAGGTGAACTACCGATGCACCTCAGATCAAAGAACCAGACACACCACTATAGCATCGAGTCAGTCATTGATGAGAAGGTAGACTTCCTTATGAGTACTCAAGGTGGTTACGCTCAGTGCCCTCGTTCTCTAATGAGTATCTGTACTCTCGCTCTGGTGTCTTTACACATAGACTCAAGACTCATCTACTATAAAAAAGCGATTGTACACTAACCTTCCGGATCAATCACCATCCTCATGATGATCCTACGGTTAGGAGCATTTTATGAGTTAATAATGAAGATTCTTGTCTTAAATTTTCAACTCTTGAAAATAAGAATTATCATTATCATTAACTCAAGGGATGTATCACAGACACTAAATACACATATGTGATAGAAAATAATCTATTTTATTATTTTTTAGTCAAAATTATAATTTTATTCCTAGAAGTGTATCACAAGTGTCAGCCAATTTTGGCTTTTAGGGCACACATATCTAACAAACTCCCACTTGACCTAAAGCTAATTGGCTACAAATCTATGTCCCATCTTTTGAAGGTGGGCTTCGATCTTCTGCTGGCCCAATGGCTTTGTAAGCGGATCTACCGTATTGTCTGTGGAGTCGACTCTCTTGACCTCGACGTAACCCTTCTCGTGGTAATCACGAATGAGGTGGTATTACCGCTCGATGTGCTTGGATTTTTGATGAGACCTCGGCTCCTTAGTAAGAGCTATGGCGTCATTGTTGTCGTAGTAAAGAGGAATGGCATCTGATGGTATCACTCTGATCTCTGTGGCAAACTTCTTGTACCAAAATGCCTCCTTCGTAGCTTCTGACGCAGTGATATATTCTGCTTCCATGGTGGAATCTGCTATTACTATTTGCTTGAAACTCTTTCAACCGACAGCTCCACCATTACACACAAATAGACTTTCAGATATCGACTTTCGATCATTTACATCGAACATAAAATTCAAGTCCGTATAACCCTAGACTTGGAGTTCTCCATTGCCAAAGATTAGTAACATATCCTTAGTTCTTCTTAAGTACTTAAGGATATATTTCACAGAAGTCCAGTATTCTTCACTTGGATTCGACTGATATCTGCTCGTGACACTCACGGCATGGGCTATATCAGGTCATGTACATAACATGGCATACATGAGTCTTTCTATTGCTGAAGCATAAGGGATCTTGCTAATACGTTCTATTTCCTCAGGTGTGCTAGGGCACATCTTCTTGGAAAGATGAATGCTATGCCTGAAGGGTACTAAACCCCTCTTAGAGTTTTCCATACTAAACCTCTTTAGTACTTTCTGTATGTACATCTTCTGTGAAAGTCCTAGCATCCTATTTGGTCTATCTCTATAGACCTTAATTCCTAGAATAAAGGATGCTTCTCCTAGGTCTTTCATGGAGAATTCTTTAGATAACCACATTTTAACTATGGTCAACATGAGAATATCATTCCCGATAAGGAGGATGTCATCCACGTACAATACGAGGAAGACAACAGCGCTCCCACTGATCTTTTTGAAGATACATGGCTCCTCCTTATTTTTGATGAAACCAAACATTTTGATCACATCATTAAAATGAGTATTCCAGCTCCGAGATGCTTGCTTAAGTCCATATATGGACCTTTGCAGCTTGCATACCTTGTGATCATCATCACTGGATGTGAAACCTAGCAGCTATTCCATATAGATATCTTCCTCAAGATATCCATTTAAGAATGCCGTTTTCATGTCCATTTGCCATATTTCATAATCAAAATAGGCTGCAATAGCAAGCAATGTGTGGATGGATTTTAGCATAGCTACTGGCGAAAAGGTATCCTGATAGTCAATGCCTTCGCATTGACTATAATCTTTTACCACTAATCTAGCCTTGAATGTCTCCACATTTTCATCTGCACCAATCTTTCTCTTGTAGATCCATTTACACCCAATAGGTACTATACCTTCTGGTGGATCTACCAAGGTCCAGACTTGGTTTGAGTGCATCGAGTCAATTTCTGACTTCATTGCCTCTAACCATTTCTCGGAGTCGATATCTGATATCGCCTCATTATAGATTTTGGGATCATCACCATGAACCCCATTACCTATGAGGAATATTTTTTCTACATCCTCTGAAATAGTACCTAAGTACCTCTCAGAGGGGATGAAAAATCCTTTTCGATCTATGAGGTGGAGGAGGTAGTGTATGGATTGGCTTAACCTGATTTGGTTCCATTTGGTCCTTAGCTCGTTGCTCTTGTGAGACTTTCTCATCGAAGCTTGATCTGCTTTCCAATGTTGCTATCTTGAATAAACTATTTTTCAAGAAAGATGGCATGTCGACTCACAATCACATTGTGATCTTCTGGAATGTAGAAATAATATCCTAATGACTCTTTAGGATATCCTATGAATCGAGCTCTAAAGGACCTAAAGTCTAACTTGTCCGCTTGTTGTCTTTTGACATGAGCCGGACAACCCCAAATTCTGAGATGACTCAACTTGGTTTCTTACCATACCATATCTCATACGGTATGGTAGGAACGGTTTTAGAAGAAATCCTATTCAGTAAGTATATTGCAGTTAACAAACAGTATCCCCAAAGAAAATCTGAGAGGTCTGTGAAACTCATTATGGATTGGACCATATCTAATAGGGTCGGATTCCTCCGTTCTGAAACTCTATTGAGTTTAGGTATTTCTGATGGAGTCCATTGAGAGACTATGCCATTTTTCTTAAGATAGTCAAAGAATTTTCGACTAAGGTATTCATTTCCTCGATCCGATCGAAGAAACTTAATGGATTTTTTAATTTATTTTTCTACTTCATGTCTGAATTCTTTGAACTTTTCAAAAGCTTCAGACTTGTGTCTCATAAGATACACATACCCATACTTAGATAAATCATCGGTAAAGATTATGAAGTAGACTAAATTGCCTCTAACCAGCACATCAAATAGGCTGTACACATCTGTATGTACTAGGATAAGAAGATCCGTGGCTCTTTTTTCATGTCCTACAAAAAGGAGTTTAGTCATTTTGCCATGAAGATAGGATTCATAAATTGGATATGACTCAAAAATCAATGGACTCAATAGCCCAATTTTCTCTAATTTGTTAACTCTATCTTCTGCTATATGACCTAATCTTAGGTGCCACAGATATTTATCATTAGGACTATCCCTAGGACGTTTTGATTTGATGGCATTCACATTTTGCTCGAAGTTAAAAGCAGATACATCAACATGTAACAGATAAAGATCGTTAATAAGAAAACCATTTATAATTTTATTTCTTTCATAAAGAATGTTACAATGGTCCTTAAGAAAACTAACTACATAGCCTTCTAATGCAAGGCAAGAAATAGAAATCAAATTTCTGCTTGCTGCAGGTATATAACAACAGTCTTTTAATACTAAGTCTAATCCAGATGATAATCGAAGAGGATATATTTCCACGATCACGGCACCAACCCTTGCTCCATTTTCGATGCGCAGGATCATCTCACCATTTCTCAGTCTCCTACTATCCTCAAGACTCTGCATAGAAGTGCACAAATGAGCACTAGACCAGAGTCAAGCATCCAACTGGATGCAGAAGAAACCATAAGGTTAGACTCAATAACGAGCATACCTCCAAAAGGACTAGCCTCCTTCTTATACTTCAGGATGGCCAGGTATGTAGGACAGTTCTGCTTTCAGTGGCCATCATTGTTGCAATGAAAATACTTTTCTTTGTCAGCGGCCTTCTTCTTTAGCTCTACCTTTTTCTTCTTTCCTCCTTCCATCTTCTGCTTTTTCATAGAGTTCTTCTTCTTTCCAAAAGACTTTCTCTTGGAAGAAGTCCATTCCATAGCAAGTACTGAGCCTTTAGAACCTTTCATGGAAAGCTCAGTGGTAACCAGCATGTTCATAAGTTCGGCCAAGGAGTTTTGAAGTTTATGCATATGGTAGTTCATGATGAACTGCCCATATGCATCAGTCAAGGATTGCAGAATTATATCATTCTGCAGATCCAAGTCCAACCTCACTTCGAGCTTCTCAAGCTCTTCCAAGTCCTTGATCATCATCAGACAATGATCTTGGACTGACTGCCCATCACGCATCTTAGCCTTGAACAGTCGTTTAGTGACTTGATACTTGGCTGCATGACTCTGTTCACCAAACATCTCCTGTAGGTGAGCCAACATTTAACGAGCAGTTCTGATATCTTCATGTTGGCGCTGAAGCTCATCAGACATCGAGCCCAACATGTAGTATCTGACCTTATTATCTTCATCAGTTCACTTATCCAGAGATGCTCTCTGTTCAGCAGATGGACGAGCTGGTAAGGTGGGAGGATCCTGGTCCAATACATGAGTTAACTTCTCGGAACCCAAAATGATTTTGAAGTTTTGAAGCCAATTCTTGTAATTTAGTCCGATCAGTCTATGGGTGTCCAGAATTCGTGCTAGTGGATTGGATGCAGATATTTTTCTATAGAGAGTCAAAGTTTCTAGTTAGATATTATAATTAAGACTTAATCAATTTATTTAAAAATTTTATTTTAAAAAAATTAGCTTCCACTATTTTTTTGGATCTCTACACTCTCTCTGTAGAGATATAAAAATCTCTATGATTACTAATTTCTAGTGGGTGGTACAGTCCCACCGACGTACTCATCACCTCACCTAATAGTTATTGGTGATGGGTTAGCCAATGAGTGAACAACTCTTGTTCAATGATTCTCTAATCATGGTGCACCTAAACTTGATCTCTAATTTATGAATCTCACCATGTCCGAAATATTGATCCACTCCTTAGTTAAGTCAGACTCACCATTTACACAGATTAGATTCCTAATTGAGTCTCTCACCATATCCAAAATATTGAGCCCAATCCATCCTCCAGCCTATAGCATCCAATGCCTAATAGACATAGTTGCATCTTCTCGGTGCAACTGAGATACTATAACCAGCCAAGAATAATCATTCTCGGGTAGGACCCGCACATCTATAATGGTGGAAGACTTTAGACTTAATCTATTTTTAGGAAGATTTGATTTAGGTCTCATTAAACTAGACTTGACATAGTCATAACCATTATGACTAACTTAGTGACATGGGTTAGCTCGAATTATTGACCACCTCAGATTAGAACTGAGTCAACAAACATGGCTAGGTAAGTGAGATCGGTGGAAGGAATATGTCATTAACTCGACAAGAACGCATTCAAGTTGAGTAGCTCCTAATTAAAAATCAGTCGGTCGTATCTACTAAACTTACCTTAGACACCAAATTGTTGAGCCAGAATCAATCGAATTAGCCTACAATCCAGACTCTAACCACTAAGCCTAATTAGGTCTTAGCTTGATCGATCACTCACATGATTCGATCTTGACCCAGACTTAATCCTATTAGACTGATTAATTTAAGCATTGTTGATCCCATCTAACCAACTCTTGATTCGGTTTGATCAACCGCTAGACCTAATTGAGCTACCCAAGTTCGAATCCAATTTTATGAATATGTCTTAGATCTAAAATTCTCAATTTTAGACCTAATTGATATTTCATAAACTTAATTTTTAATTAAGTTAGGGTTCTTAAATAAAATATGTAAATAAGATCCTAAGGTTTCAGGATCTAGGATTTTGCAGAAAGTAAGTTTTCAATTTCTGATTAAAGACAAATGCGCATCATCCCTACACATCATAAGAACACTCCATCGAATGGGAGGAGAGGATCTTTAAGCCCTACTTTGTTCTTATGATCGGACGGCCAAGGAGAACGTCTTAATCAAAAATATAATTAATCTACGAAAACTAATTAGATCTAAGCATATATCTTATATAAAAAAATAGATCTAATTAAAACATATTTTGTATATATCACATATATCATGCATGCATATTTTTCAGATCTAAATTATCTCATAATTATTTAAAAAATTAAATTTAAATTTAATCTTATCAAATAAAATTTAATCTAGACCTATTTGCAGAACTATTCTACAACTTGTCTAAACATGCAACTATCATATCTCATATGAATAAATTAAATTTAATTTATTTTCTATTTTTAGATCTGATTATAATATTTATAAGATCAAAAAATAGTAAATAAATAGATCTAAAAATTATATTTAATCAAATAAAAAATATGATTATACTAGACTACATATAGAATAATTCTATTCCTAGTCTAGTTATGTATCTCATACATATTAGATCTAGATTAATTAATTTTAATTTTTTATTTTTTTAATTTTAGATCTAATCATATCTCATGTGATATCTAAAATTACTAATTAGATTAAATTTAATCTAAATAAATTTTATAAGAACCTGGCTCTGATACCAGTTGAAGAAAAATTCTGATTTTTTGGATCAGATTCGTTCAGATCTGATTGGATCGAGAGGCATATTTTAAAAATTTCTTCTTAGAGCCTAATCAGATCTGACACTTTTCAGATCTAATTTTATGATCTAATAAATAAAAAAAATTAAATTAAATTAATTTTACCTTGATTCTGGATAATCTGATTATCCGTTGATGATCCTATCGAAGCCCTGAGGTTCTGGATCTAGCCACGCAAGCGCCTGGTCTCTACCGATATCCACTCGAACTAGATCTAGAGATCTTCTTCTTCTCTTTCTTTTCTTCAAAAATCAGATCTAGATCTGATTTAGAGGATCTTCAAAACTTCTTCTGAACATCACCTGTCGTCTCTGCAGCAGTGCTGCCTTCTTCCTTCTTCGTCAGCCTTTTCTTGCCTGACTCACACAAATCTGAAGGCCCAACTTTCTTGGGCATGGAGAGGAGAGAGAGGGTCAGATGGTGGCATGGAGAAGGGAGAGGGCCAGCCTTGGGGCGTGGCTAAGAGGAGGAGATCTTAGAAGTGGGCACAGATAGGGTCTATTTATAGACTCTACTGCGTCATGCAGTGCTGCATCACCCCGACCAATCACATTGCCTCATGCAATCAGATCTAAATATGATTGGTGGGATGACATTATCTGATTCAATCAGATGAGAGACCCACAAGTTCATTCTTAGATGGCGCCTAAGACTGGTCAAAGTAGATACCCAAGGGCCACCTAAGTAGAAACCAAGAAGCAACCTGGAGTCCCATCCGTATGGGACTCCAGCATCCCTATCCATGGGCGCACGCCATCCTAGGTGTGCGCCCCCTTCTTTCTAATTTCTAGAGAGAGGATAAGCTCCTATCTGCTCTCCAATAAGTGCATGACATATGGGTAGATGTCCAAGGGTCAAATGTCAACGTTTGACTAAGTCAAAATATAAGAATTAGCAGGTGATGGAAAATGGTAGGTGTTGTCTCAAATTTATCTCATAAATTAAGACAACCCTTTTCTAACTTGGAAAAGCTTCAGTCAGATCAGGTAAAGGTACCTGAGCGAGCACAAACTCATTTGGCTCAGTCGAGATAACTTTTATGATAGAAAAAAGAGAACGTTAGGCTCAATCGTGTGCTAGCACGATTTTCTTGAACCTAATTGAATCTTATTCAAATCAATTGAACTGGGTTAGTCCAATTGATGATATCTAGATCCAAATTCTTATTTGTATGATCCAGTTAGGTTCAGTTCTGTATGGTAATGAGATATGTCATGATCTCCATCATCGACATCATCGAAACTCCTTTCGATGGATCAGAACTCTTCTGATTCAGATTACTTAGAATGATCGATCATCTAAATCATTCTAATTACTCCCAAAATCCATAAGTGACACCTAGCAGCATATGGTGGCAACCCATCAAAACTAAAAATGAATCCTCTCGGTGCAGCTACTTGTGTGATTAAGTTCTTCTATCTTGAGCCCCGATCAGATTAGGGTTAAGGTGAACTCGTCAAACCCTAATTTCTATCATATGATTTAATCATTCGATTCAAGTCCGATGTGAAAATCTTAATAGAAACTCTTTCTATTATTTCATACTATACCATGGCCATGGGCTTATGGACTTGATTCTCATGATCATCATAGGACTGCTCCTCTTCTACCTGAGGTAGATAGATTCCATCTTGGTGCAATCCAATTCCTACAATGAATATGCTATAGCCAACATACACCTCAGGATTTCGAATGGCTAGGAGACTGAGTCATGGTATAGTCAAACTATAACACCCTTAAGGTGAACTATCGATGCACCTCAGGTCAAAGAACCAGACACACCTGTAGCATCGAGTCAGTCATCGACGAGAAGGTAGACTTTCTTATGACTACTCGAGGTGGTCACGCTCAGTGCCCTCATTCTCTAACGAGTACCTGTACTCTCACTCTGGTGTTTTTACACCATAGACTCAAGACTTATTTACTATAAAAAAGCAATTGTATACTAACCTTTCGGATAAATTACCATCCTCATGATGATCCTACGGTCAGGAGCATTTTATGAGTTAATAATGAAGATTCTTATTTTAAATTTTCAATTTTTAAAAATAAGAATTATCATTATCATTAACTCAAGGGATGTATCACAAACACTAAATACATATATGTGATAGAAAATAATCTATTTTATTATTTTTTAATCAAAATTATAATTTTATCCTTAGAAGTGTATTACAAGTGTCAGCCAATTCTGGCTTCTAGAGCACACATATCTAACACTCCCTCGAGCGATCGGGCCAACCTCGGCTGCAGGAGATAAGATCTCCCCCGAGCGCCTGTATCAACCTCGACTGTTGGAGATAAGATCTCCCTCGAGCGTCCGTACTAACCTCGACTGTAGGAGGTAAGATCTTTCTCGAGCGTTTGTATCAACCTCGACTGTAGGGGATGAGATCTCCTTCGAGCGTCCGCTTCAATCTCAGCTGCAAGAGATAAGATCTCTCCCGAGGAGCTCAACCTCCGACCTTGACCGTAGGAGATGGGTCTCCTTCAATCTCGACTGGAGATGAGATCTCTCCAAGCCTCAACTTCAACTTTAACTTTGGTTGGAGATGAGATCTCTCCCGAGCTTTAACTTCAACATCAACTTTGGCTGAAGATGAGATCTCCCTCGAGCTTCAATCTGAACTGGCATAGAGCTCTAAAGAAGACTTCAGCAGTTGCCCTTTCTGCACTCCCTCCCTTTGAGTTTCGAACTCGAAAGTGGGGGAGACTATTGTTGGAGATAACCCCTACTCCTGTCGAAGTCCAGTTCGATGCTCAGCCTAATACAACCGATAGCCACGAAAGAGCTTCAGTGGATGAGTCTTAGCCAAATTTCTCTAGGAGCCGAACTCCCCAGCTGTCGAATCTTTGCTGAACTTCATCAGCCTGCCGAACTCCTCGGCAGTCGAGCTTCAGTCGAACTTATCAGCGGCCGAACTTTAGTCGGACTCCCACGAGAGCCAGGCTCCCTCCTTGCTCCTTCAGCCGGACTCCCAGAGCCGAACTCCCTTCGCACTCCTTCAGGATCGCTCCTGCAGACGGACTTCTTCGGAAGCCGGACTTCTTCTGGACTTCTTCTTCAGTTGAACTCCTTCAGGAGCCGAACTTCTTTCGGACTTCTTCCTCAGTCGGATTCCTCCAGCGGATTACTTTCGGATAATCCCACCAGACGTATCTCCTTCAGGAGTCCGAACTTTTCTGAAATTGATATATGCCGAAGTCCGCTAACCAACGTCTGCTTTCTTAGAGCTACGGCTATTAAATCTCGATGAACGGTCGCCATTAGTCCGCTGCAGACGATAGCGATCCGCTACTGGACGGCGATGGCTGTCACCATCAATCTATTGCAGGCGGCACTGCAGACAGCACCTCCCTCCTTGACTGACTCCGTCAGATCTCGAGCGGCTCACTATCAGGCAGCTGCAGCTGTTATCATCTACCCGCTACAAGCTCCGCCTATAAAAAAGAATCCTCCAGATATGCTTTTTCTAAGCTCTAAGCTCTCTTCTCCTTCTCTAAACTTTGCCGAACTCATTCCTGAGCACTCTATTTTTATTGATCAGAAGAGCTGATTTGATCGTCGGAGGATCCTGTCGGAGTCACCATCACCGATTTTGGATGAAATTTTATTTTATAGATCATTGACGGCGACCTCATCCTCCTTCACTCTAATTTAATCTAACGATAATCAAATTCTACATCAATAGAATGCAAAATCTGATACCAATAAAGGCATACATATGATTTAAAAAGAAAGAGACAATAAAATTGCAATGACCTCCTCATTTTGTAAGTTCATCATCATTCATCTCTCCGATGTCCCCTAGATCTTTGATCAACATGACAACTGCAAGAATAGCTGCGTTTCATTAGATGAGGGGACACAATCAGCCATTCTTGCTCTAACGTGGATTCCACTAGCTAACATCTAGTGCGAGACAAGTACAGAATAGTGATTGAGACAAGTACAGAATAGTTATTGCTTGAGTGTAAGCACTGTAACAATTATTATCCCGGGAGTCGACACCAAATTGACGAATACGATGAGAAAATAAAGAGTCTCAACGTTGCAAAGAAACGAAGAATCCCACTCTGCCTATAAATGAATTATACCCCAAATATTTGACAAGTGACTATTTGTTGGAATGACAGGCTATGAATATAATTATATTTAGAATAAATTTTATCTATATATTAGTTAAAATAAATAATAAATTAATAATAATAAATTTAATAAATATAAAAAAAATTAAATATAAAAATATTAGATTTATATTATAAAATTTTTATTATATAAAATAATGAGATTATCATAAAATTTTTCTAAATCAATTAAAAGTTATATAAATATATAATTTTTAAGAATAAATTTTAATTTTTATAATGAAAATATTAAACATCAATAAAATGAATTTCAGTGGTAAATAAGAATAGATATAAATTTTATCAAATATAAATATTTAAAATAATTTATGAAGAAGATTTTTCAAAGATTAAAACTATTAAACTCATCGCTCTCGATGTTGAAAATAATATACCAAAATTTTATCAAAATTGAAGTAGAATCAGTCGTCCAACCGTCCGACAAAGGAGCCTATTTTCCAAACCTTTTTTCTCTTCCCCACTGTGCTGCCATCTGGTTTTCCACATTCTTTGGTTTTTCCATATGCACTAAGTAGTAAGTCTCCAAATCAGCTAAATAGTTGGAGTTTGCCGGGATGCGCACCAAATAGTAAATTTCTGAATCAATTAGATAGCTCGCGTCGGCTCAAATTTATAGGGATTATAGGTTAAATTAGGTTTAATTTAATTTTAAGTAAAATAACTTCTTATGTTAAATTAATTTTAAGAAAATAAATTTCAATAATTATAATAAATTAAGATTGATTGAATCTAGCGATTAAAACAAAAGAAAAGAAGTAGAAATGATCAAGAAACAATTATAGGAGTCTCAGGATTTTGATTTCATCTCTAACTACAATCTTGATATTTTTTTTTTAAAATAATCAGTTTAGTTGATTAAGATACCTTGAGCTTTGGTTTGATAATAACTTATCTCACTCAAGTATGGATCGTATCTTCCGATCACGACCCATTTTCCTAAAATATAAGTTACTCAAACTAGAATCCAAAGAAAAATCTTAAATCAAATAGATCTATAAATTGATCATTAGGATAGCCTATATCACCTGAGTATAGACCATATCTTCCGATCACGATCCATCTCAACAATCATATAAACTATTTAAAGATTATTCATAAACATTAAGCACTATAAACTTCAAAGTAATTCTAAAATATATTGATTGAAACATATAGAGAAAAACTTACAAGTTGATCTAATTGCATAAAAGAAAAATACAAGATTAAATTTGAAAGATTTAATCTACTCCCCAAAAACTCGAGCCTCTAGCTATGTATGAAAGGGATGCCGTCTACCATCGTCATCTTCTTGCTTCTAACCCGCAGAAAGAAAAAAGGAAGAAGAGAGTTTCTATTGAGGAAGAAGAAGAAATTAAGAAAGAAAATGTGGAGACTTAAGTAAGAGAGAGAAGACATGGAGGCTAGGACTGGATGGAGATGGATGAAAAGGGATGCTTTAGGTTGAAGCCGTAGGAACTTTTTATAGGCACTACTACGAAAAGAGTCTACGGCAGCGCATACTATGGCAGCAATTTTTGAAACCGCTGTAACAGACTCTACAATAGTGGCTAAAAAGAACCGCTACTATAGGTCGACCTATGACAGCGGTTCTTCGTAACCGCTGCAATAGTCATATTTTTTTATCTTTTTTAAATATTATATAATTTTAAAATTTAATATTTATTTTTACCATTTATTATCTAAATAATTATCATTAAAGTATTATCGCAAAAGGTCGCCTCGATCCGATGATCCTAACTTCATCGATTAAAAAAATTTGATTTCGATGATCACGAACGATGATGCAATGATCTGATAGATGGATTCAAAAATCTACAACGATAATCTCGATTATGTTTGCAGTGTACTATCAAAGTTTTATTTCAATTGGATATCGTTATCTTAATCAATTTAGTATAGGTTAATTTTGGCCGTCAAATGATAAACGAATGATCAAAGGACCAGAAGATGTCCGATTATGAGATAATTTTTTATAAATGATCTTGGCTACTACTTTAATTATTTTTTTACGATGATAATTATAAAATTTAACTCATGAGACTAAGAATGATCTAAAACTATACGTCGTCTGATAACCATTCTTAAACTTCGTTGGTTGTTATGCTCGTGCTTTTGCAATATCGGCTTAACGTGAACAGTTCATATAAAAATAATTTAAATTTTACTATCATCTCTATATAAAATGATTAAAATTATAATAAAAATTATTTAACTAAAAAATTATCTCATAATCGGATGTCATTTAGCCCTTTGATAACTTATTTCTAATTTAACGGTCGAAATCATTCCATACTAAATTAACCATGATAACAATATTCGATTGAAGTAAAACTTTGATAGTATGCTATAAATATCACAAAGATCATCATTGTAGATTTTTAGATCAATCAGAGGTCTTCATCTATCAGATCATCGCAACGTCATTCATGATCATTGAAATTAAATTTTTCTGATCGATGAAGCTAGGGCCATCGGATCGAGCCAATCATTTTCGACCACACCCAAATGATAATTATTTAGATAATGAACGATAAAGATGGACATTAAATTTTAAAATTATATAATATTTTAAAAAAATAAAAAAAAATTATTTTCAATCTACGACAGTGGTTATTGGAAACTGCTGTCGTAGACTTATAGCAGCGATTAGAAAATTGCTGCTGTAGATCTATAGCAGCGATTTTTAGTAACCGCTGTCATAGATCTATGGTAACAGTTCAAAAATCACTGTCGTAGGTTAGGTGAAAAATTCTCAAATTTTCGTCCCTCTCGTGTGCACTCTCTCTCTCTCTCTTATCCCCCCTCTCTATCGTCGATGAGACTCCACCCAAGTCTTCCCTCCCGATCGACGCCGCCCCTACTCCCCCCGGACCGATGCTGCCCCTCCCCGATGATCTTCGCCCACCTCCCACCCATCCAACCCCCCAGCCGTCCACCTCCTGTGCTGTAATTTCCACCCCGACCACTGACGCCCCTTGCCCTCCCATCCTAAGCCACCCACCCCCTGCCTCCTCAACCGCTGCCACCCACCCCTGCCCTCCCCATCCCCGGCCTGGCTGCCCGCCCCCATCCTCCCCATCCCCGACCACCACCGGCCCCTTCGTCCCCATCCCGATCGCTCGCCCCTGGCCTCCCCATCACGGTACCCTCTAGGCCCCTCTCCCTTCTCTCCCTTCCCCCCCCTATTTCTCTCTCTTCTCCTCTATCTCACTATCTTGCTCTTATTCGTAGGTTTTCTGTGCTCATTTTCTGCACGTCGTCGCGATCCTCGAGATTTTGGTGCGACCTCTGAAGGAAAATCATGATTTTTTGGGATCAGATTCATTCAGATCTGATCAGATCAAGAGATATATTTCAAAAATTTTCTCTTGATCTAATCAGATCTTGATATTTTTTAGATCTAATTCTTATTATTTTAATAAATAAAATAAAATAAGATAAATTAAATCAAATTTAATTTACCTTGATTTGGGTAATCCTATTACCCTGTTGATGATCCTGTTGCATGCAGCGGAAGGTTCTGGATCTAGCCACGCAAGCGCCTGGCCTCTACCGGTATCCACTCGGGTTGGATCTGGAGATCCTCTTCTTCTCTATCACACCTCTCCAAAAATCAGATCTGGATCTGATCTGGAGGATCTTCAAAACTCTTTTGAAGATCAGCAGTCGTCCTTTGCAGCAGCGCAGCCTTCTTGCTTTTGATCGCCTTTCTTTGATCTGGAATCGCACCAACCAAGTCCAAAACTCCTTTTGGACGTGGAGAGCAAGAGAGAAGGAGAAGGTGGCATGGAGAAGGAGAGGGAGAGGCAGCCTTGGGGCGTATGGGGTTTCTTCAATTGAATCTTAGTTGGGCGCAGGGTCTTATTTATATAGACTAAGCTGTGATCCAACTCCTCTTCCTTCCCAACCAATCACAACCCTTTGTGAAATCAGATCTAAATCTGATTGGTGGGAATAGAGTCCCCTGGATTCCTCCTTAGAGGGTGCCTAAGACCAGTCAAAGTTGGTTCTTAGAAGAACTCTAATTGGAATCCAAAAGGAGATGGAGTCCTTGTCCAACAAGGACTCCTAGGCGCCTCCAACTTGGGCACACGCCTAGGGTGGGCGTGCGCCCTCCTCCTTGCCAGGTTCTTTCCAGGTTTTAGGGGGACAGGCCCCCACCAGCTCTCCAATAGGTGCATGACATGTGGTCAAAAGTCAAAGTAATGTCAATGGTCAACATTTGACCAGTCAAAGGTAGACTTTTGACCAAAGTCAAAGAACAAGAAATGGCAGGTGACCAAAAATGGCAGGTAATGTCTTACAAAATAAGACAACCTTTTCTGACTTGGACAACCTCCAGTCAGACCATATGAAGGCCTCTGATTGAGCACAAACTCCTTTGGCTCAGTCAGGACAACTTATTTATGATAGTAAAAGAAGAACGTTAGGTTCAATCGAGTGCTAGCACGATTTCCTTGAACCTAATTGAATCTCATTCAGATCAATTGAACTAGATCAGTTCAATTGATGATCACCAGATTCAAACCCTTGTTTGTGTGACCCAGTTAGGTTCAGTTCTGTATGGTAATGGGATATGTCATGATCTCTATCATCGACATCATCGAAACTCCTTTCGATGGATCAGAACTCTTCTGATTCGAACAGCTAGAATGATCGATCATCTAAATCATTCTAATTGCTCCCAAAATCCACCAGTGACACCTAGCAGTATATGGTGGCAACCCATCAGAGCTGAATGCGAACCTCTTGGTGCAGCTACCTGTGTGATTAAGTTCTTCTATCTTGAGCCCCGATCAGATTAGGGTTAAGGTGAACTCGTCAAACCCTAGTCTCTGTCATATGATGTAATCATTCGATTCGAGTCCAATGTGAAAATCTAAATAGAAACTCTTTCTATTATTTCACTCTGCCATGGCCATGGGCTTCTGGACTTGATTCTCATGATCATCATAGGGCTGCTCCTCTACCACCGAGGTAGATAGATTCCATCTTGATGCAATCCAGTTCCTACAATGAACATGCTATAGCCAACATACACCTCAGGGTTCCATATGGCTAGGAGACCGAGTAATGGTGTAGTCAAACTATAACACCCTCAAGGTGAACTGCCGATGCACCTCAGGTCAAAGAACCAGACACACTACTGCAGCATCGAGTCAGTCATTGACGAGAAGGTAGACTCCCTAATGACTACTCGAGGTGGTCACGCTCAGTGCCCTCGTTCTCTAACGAGTACCTGTACTCTCGCTCCGGTGTCTCCACACCGTAGACTCAAGACTCATCTACTAAAGAGAAGCGATTGTACACCAACCTTCCGGATCAATCACCATCCTCGTGATGATCCTATGGTCGGAGAGCATTTTATGAGTTAATAATGATTATTCATGTCTTAAATTTTCAACTCTTGAAAATATGAATTATCATTACCATTAACTCAAAGGATGTATCACAGACACTAAATACACATATGTGATAGAAAATAACCCATTTTATTGATTTTAGTCAAAATTATAATTTTGCCCCTAGAAGTGTATTACAAGTGTCAGCCAATTCTGGCTTCTAGGGCACATATATCTAACAATCTCCCACTTGTCCTAAAGCCAATTGGCTACAAGTCTAAGTCCCATCTTCTCAAGGTGGGCTTCGATCTTCTGCTGGCCCAACGGCTTTGTAAGTGGGTCTGCCACATTATCTGTGGAGTTGACTCTCTTGACCTCGACGTAACCCTTCTCGAGGTAATCGCGGATGAGGTGGTATCGCCGCTCAATGTGCTTGGATTTCTGGTGAGACCTCGGCTCCTTAGCAAGGGCTATGGCGCCATTGTTGTCGCAGTATAGAGGAATGGCATCTGATGGCATTACTCCAATTTCTGCAGCAAACTTCTTGTACCAGAATGCTTCCTTCGCAGCCTCTGATGCAGCGATATATTCTGCTTCCATGGTGGAATCTGCTATCACATTTGCTTGGAACTCTTCCAGCTGACAGCACCACCATTGCACACAAACAGACTCCCAGATGTCGACTTTCGATCATCTATATCGGACATGAAATCCGAGTCTGTGTATCCCTGGACTTGGAGTTCTCCATTACCAAAGACCAACATCATATCCTTAGTTCTTCTCAAGTACTTAAGGATACATTTCACAGAAGTCCAGTGTTCTTCACCTGGATTTGACTGATATCTGCTTGTGACACTCACAGCATGGGCTATATCAGGTCGTGTACATAGCATGGCATACATGAGGCTCCCTATTGCAGAAGCATAAGGGATCTTGCTCATGCGTTCTATTTCCTCAGGTGTGCTAGGGCACATCTTCTTGGAAAGATGAATACCATGTCTGAAGGGTATTAATCCCCTCTTAGAGTTTTCCATACTAAACCTCTTTAGTACTTTCTCTATGTACATCTTCTGTGAAAGTCCTAGCATCCTATTCGGTCTATCCCTATAGACCTTAATTCCTAGAATAAAGGATGCTTCACCTAGGTCTTTCATGGAGAATTCCTTGGACAACCACATAATTTGACTGTTGTCAACATGGGAATATCATTCCCAATAAGGAGGATGTCATCCACGTACAATACGAGGAAGACAACAGCGCTCCCACTGACCCTTTTTGAAAACACATGGTTCCTCTTCATTTTTGATGAAACCAAACTTTTTGATCACATCATTGAAACGAGTGTTCCAGCTCCGAGATGCTTGCTTAAGTCCATATATGGACCTTTGCAGCTTGCAAACCTTGTGATCAGTATCACTGGATGTGAAACCTAGCGGCTGTTCCATATAGATATCTTCCTCAAGATATCCATTTAAGGAATGCCGTTTTCACGTCCATTTGCCATATTTCATAATCGAAATAGGCTGCAACAGGCAAGCAATGTGCGGATGGATTTTAGCATAGCCACTGGGGAAAAGGTATCCTGATAGTCAATGCCTTCGCGTTGACTATAACCTTTTGCCACTAGTCTAGCCTTGAATGTCTCCACATTCCCATCTGCACCAATCTTTCTCTTGAAGATCCATTTACACCCAATAGGTACTATACCTTCTGGTGGATCTACCAAGGTCCAGACTTGGTTTGAGTGCATCGAGTCAATTTCTGACTGCATTGCCTCTAGCCATTTCTCGGAGTCGATATCTGATATCGCCTCGTTGTAGGTTTTGGGATCATCACCATGAGCACCATTACCTACGAGGAACATTTTCTCTACTTCCTCTGAAATAATACCTAAGTATCTTTCAGGGGGACGGAAAACTCTTTCCGATCTACGAGGTGGAGGAGGTAGTGTTCTTATTGGCTCAACCTGATTTGGTTCCAATTGGTCCTTAGCTCGTTGTACTTGTGAGACTTTCTCATCAAGCTTGATCTGCTTTCCAATGCCGCTATCTTGAATAAACTATTTTTCAAGAAAGATGGCATGTCGACTCACAATCACATTGTGGTCTTCTGGAATGTAGAAATAGTATCCTAATGACTCTTTAGGATATCCTATGAATCGAGCTCTAAAGGACCTAAACTCTAACTTGTCCGCTTGTTGTCTTTTGACATGAGCCGGACAACCCCAAATTCTGAGATGACTCAGACTTGGTTTCTTACCGTGCCATATCTCATACGGTGTGGTAGGAACGGTTTTAGAGGGAACCCTATTCAGTAGATAGAATTGAAGTTAACAATGAGTGTCCCCAAAGAAAATCAGGAAGGTCTGTGAAGCTCATCATGGATCGAACCATATCCAATAGAGTCCGATTTCTCCATTCTGAAACCCCGTTGAGTTGAGGTGTTCCTGGTGGAGTCCATTGAGAGACTATGCCATTTTTCTTTGAGATAGTCTAGGAATTCCCGGCTAAGGTATTCACCTCCTCGATCTGATCGAAGAACCTTAATGGGTTTTTCAGTTTGTTTTTCTACTTCATGTCTGAATTCTTTGAACTTTTCAAAAGCTTCAGACTTGTGTCTCATAAGATACACATACCCATACCTAGACAGATCATCGGTAAAGGTAATGAAGTAGACAAAATTGCCTCTAGCCGGCACATCAAATGGGCCGCACACATCAGTATGTACTAGGGCAAGGAGATCTGTGGCCCTCTCCCCATGTCCAACAAAAGGGAGTTTAGTCATTTTGCCTTGAAGACAAGATTCACAAGTTGGATATGACTCGAAAGTCAATGGACTCAATAGCCCATTTTTCTCCAATTTGTTGATCCTATCTTCTGCTATATGACCTAATCTCAGGTGCCATAGATATCTATCGTTTGGACTATCCCTAGGTCATTTGTTTGGCATTCACGTTTTGCTCGATAGTTAGAAAATAGGTACATCAATATGTAGCTGATAAAGACCATTAATAAGGAAAACCATTTGCAATTTTATTTCTTTCATAAAGAATGTTACAATGGTCCTTAAAGAAGGTAATCACATAGCCTTCTTGTGCTAAGCATGAAACAGAAATCAAATTCCTGCTAGCTGCAGGCACATAATAACAGTCTTTCAAAACTAAGTCTAAACCAGATGGTAATCGAAGAGGGTATGTTCCCACGGCTACTGCAGCAACTCTTGCTCCATTACCGATGCGTAGGATCATGTCTCCATCCCTCAGCCTCCTGCTATCCTCAAGACCCTGCATAGAAGTGCACAGATGAGCACTAGAACCAGAGTCAAGCACCCAACTGGATGCAGAAGAAACCGTAAGGTTAGACTCAATAACGAGCATACCTCCAGAAGGACCTTCCTTCTTGTTCTTCAGGGTGGCCAGGTAAGTAGGGCAGTTCCGCTTCCAATGGCCGTCGCTGTTGCAATGGAAACACTTTCCTTTGACATCGGCCTTCTTCTTCGGCTTCTGTCTTTTTCTTCTTTCCTCCTTCCATCTTCTTTTTTTCACAGACTTCTTTTTCTTTCCATAAGACTTTTCTTTTGGAAGAAGTCCGTTCCATAGCAAGAACTGAGCCTTTAGAACCTTTCATAGAAAGCTCAGCGGTAACCAGCATATTCATTAATTCGGCCAAGGAATTTTGAAGTTTATGCATGTGGTAATTCATGATGAATTGCCCATATGCATCAGTCAAGGATTGCAGAATAATATCATTCTGCAGATCCAAGTCTAACTTCACACCGAGCTTCTCAAGCTCTTCCATGTCCTTGATCATTGTCAGACAGTGATCTTGGACTGACTGCCCATCACGCATCTTAGCCTTAAAAAGTCATTTCGTGACTTGATACTTTGGCTGCGCGACTCTGTTCACCAAACATCTCCTGTAGGTGAGCCAACATTTGGCGAGCAGTCCCGATATCTTCATGTTGGCGCTGGAGCTCATCAGACATCGAGCCCAACATGTAATATCTGGCCTTATTATCTTCGTCTATCCATTTTTTCAGAGATGCTCTCTGTTCAGTGGATGGACGGGCTGGTAAGGTGGGAGGGTCCTGGTCCAAGTACATGGGTTAACTTCTCGAAACCCAAAATGATTTTGTAGTTTCCTGAGCCAATCTTTATAATTGGGTCCGATCAGTCTATGTGTGTCCAGGATACGTGCTAATGGGTTGGACGCAGACATTTTTCTATAGAGAGTCAAAGATTCTAGTTAGATACTGTAATTATGACTTGACCAATTTATTTAGAGATTTTATTTTTAAACAAATTAGCTCCCACTATTTTCTCGGATCCCTACACTCCCTCTGTAGAGATGCAAAAATCTCCATGATTAATGATTTCTAGTGGGTGGTGCGGTCTCACCAACTGACTCATCACCTCACCTAACAGTTATTGGTGATGGGTTAGCCAATGAGTGAACAACTCTTGTTCAATGATTCTCTAATCATGGTGCACCCAAACTTGGTCTCTAATTCATGAATCTCACCGTATCCGGAATATTGATCCACTCCTTAGTTAAGTCAGACCCACCATTTGCATAGACTGGGTTTCTAATTGAGTCTCTCACCGTATCCAAAATATTGAGCCCAACTCATCCTCCAGCCCATAGCATCCAATGCCTAATAGACATGGTTGCATCTTTTTGGTGCAACTGAGCCACTGTATCCAGCCGAGAACAATCAACCCCGGGAAGGGCCCGCACATCTACAATGGTGGAAGACCTCAGACTTAATCTTTTCTTAGGGAGAATTGATTCAGGTCTCATTAAACTAGACTTGGCTTAGTCATAACAATTATGACTAACCTAGTGGCATGGGTTAGCTCGGATTATTGACCACCTCAGATCAGAACTGTGTCAACAGATATGGCCAGGTAAGTGAGATCGGTGGAAGGAATATGCCATTAACTCGTACAAGAATGCATTCAGAGTCGAGTAGCTTCCAATTAAAAACCAGTCGGTCGTATGTGCCAAACTTACCTTAGACACCAAATTATTGAGCCAGAACCAATTGGGTTAGCCTACAATCCAGACTCTAACCTCTGAGCCTAATTAGGTCTTGCTTGATCGTCACTCACGTGACTCGATCTTGACCCAGACTTAATCCTATTAGGCTGGTCAATTTAAGCATTGTTGATCCCATCTAACCAACTCTTGATTCGGTTTGATCAACCGCTTAGACCTAATTGAGCTACCCAAGCCCGAACCCAGTATTATGAATATGTCTTAGATCTGAAAATTCTCAATTTTAGATCTAATTAATATTTCATAATCTTAATTTTTAATTAAGTTTAGGGTTCATAAATAAAATATGCACAATAAATCCTAGGGTTTCAGGATCTAGGGTTTTGCAGAAAGTAAGTTTTGGGTTTCTGATTAAGGACGAACATGCGCAGCACCCCTACACATCATAAGAACACCCCATCGAATGGGAAGGAGAGGGCCTTTAAACCCTTCTTCGTTCTTATGACCGGACGGCCAAGAGGAATGCCTTAATCAGGAAAATATAATAATCTACAAAAAGTAATTAGATCTATATCATATATCTCATATACAAAATTGATCTAATTGAAACATATTTTTTGCATACATCTCATGTATCATCATGCATATTTTTCAGATCTAAATTATCTCATAATAATCTAAAAAATTAGATTTAAATTGATCTAATCAAAATAAAATTCTAATCTAGACCTAATTAT
Source organism: Cocos nucifera (assembly GCA_006176705.1). Taxonomy (NCBI): domain Eukaryota; kingdom Viridiplantae; phylum Streptophyta; class Magnoliopsida; order Arecales; family Arecaceae; genus Cocos; species Cocos nucifera. Next base: position 1,509,830 of record QRFJ01000086.1, on the reverse strand, counting down.
ATAGAACTATTCTACAACTAGTCTAGACATGCATCTAATCATATCTCATATGATATTTAAAATTAAATTTAATTTATTTTTTATTTTTTAGATGTTATTATAATATTTATAATATCAAAAAATAGTAAATAAATAAATTTTAAAATTATATTTAATTAAATAAAAATTATGATTATACCAAACTACACATAGAATAATTCTATTCCTAGTCTAGTTATGTATCTCATATATATTAGATCTAGATTAATTAATTTTAATTTTTTAATTTTTTAATTTTAGATCTAATCACACCTCATGTGATATCTAAAATTATTAATTTATTATATTAAATTAAATCTAAATAAATTTTATAAGAACCTAGCTCTGATACCAGTTGAAGGAGAAATCATGATTTTTCGGGGTCAGGTTCGTTCAGATCTGATTAGATCAAGAGGCATATTTCAAAAATTTTTTCTTAGATCGTAATCAGATCTGATATTTTTTAGATCTAATTTTATAATTTAATAAATAAAAAAAATTAAATTAAATTAAATTTGAATTAGTTTTATCTTGATATGGATAATTCGATTATCCGTTGATGATCTGCTGATGACCTGAGGTTTTGGATCTAGCCATGCAAGTGCTTGACCTCTATCGGTATCCACTCGGACTGGATCTGAAGATCTTCTCCTTTTATTTCTCCAAAAATTAGATCTAAATCTGATTTGGAGGATCTTCAAAACTCCTTCTGAAGATCAGCAGTCGTCTCTGCAGCAGTGCTGCCTTTTTTCTTTCTCATCAGTCTTTTCTTGCCTGGATCACACTAATTTGAAGCCAAACTATTCTTAGGTGTGGAGAGGAGAGAGATGGCCTGAAGGTGGTGTAAAGAAAAGAGAGGGACAGCCTTAGGGTGTGGCTAGGAGAGGAGACTCTTAAAAGTGGGTGCAGATAGATCTTTATATAGACCCTACTACGCCATGCAGTGCCACATCACCTCGGTCAATCACGTTGCTTCGTTTAATCAGATCTAAATCTGATTGGTGGGATGACATCACCTGATCCAATCAGATAAGAGACCCATAGATTCATCCTAAGGTGACGCTAAGACTAGTCAAAGTCTATAGGTGAGGGTCACCTGGTTTGAATCTAAGAAGCAACCTGGAGTCCCATCCGTATGGGACTCCAAGCATCCCTATCCATAGGCACACGCTATCCTAGGCATGTGTCCCCTCCTTTCCAATTTCTAGGAAGGGGACAAGCCCCTATCTGCTCTCCAATAAGTGCATGACATATGGGCAGATATCCAAGGGTCAAAGGTCAACATTTGACCAAAGTCAAAGGACAAAAATTAGCAGGTGACGAAAAATGATAGATATTATCTTAAATTTATCTCATAAATTAAGATAATCCTTTTTTGACCTGGACAAGCTCCAGTCAGATCAGGTAAAGGTACCTGAGTGAGCACAAACTTATTTAGCTCTGTTGAGATAATTTTTAATAATAGAAAAAGGAGAATGTTAGGTTCAATCATGTGCTAGCACGATTTTGTTGAACCTAATTGAATCTAATTCAAATAAATTGAACTGGGTTAGTTCAATTGATGATATCTAGATCTAAAATCTTATTTGTGTGATTCAATTAGGTTCAGTTTTGTATGGTAATGGGATATGTCATGATCTCTATCATCGACATCATCGAAACTTCTTTCGATGTATTGAAACTCTTCTGATTCAGACAACTGAAATGATCGATCATCTAAATCATTCTAACTGCTCCCAAAATCTACCAGTGACACCTAGCAGTATATGGTGGCAACCCATCAAAACTAAAAATGAACCTCTCGGTGTAGCTACTTGTGTGATTAAGTTCTTCTATCTTGAGCCCCAATCAGATTAGGGTTAAGGTGGACTCGTCAAACCCTAATTTCTATCATATGATTTAATCATTTGATTCAAGTCCAATGTAAAAATCTTAATAGAAATTTTTTCTATTATTTCACCTCTGTCATGGCCATGGGCTTATGGACTTGATTCTCATGATCATCATAGGACTGCTCCTCATCCATCGAGGTAGATAAATTCCATCTTGGTGCAATCCAATTTCTACAATGAACATGCTATGGCCAACATATGCCTCAAGGTTCCGAATGGCTAGGAGACCGAGTCATGGTGTAGTCAAACTATAATACCTTCAAGGTGAACTACCGATGCACCTCAGGTCAAAGAACCAGATACATCACTGTAGCTTCAAGTCAGTCATCGATGAGAAGGTAGACTTTCTTATGACTACTCGAGGTGGTCACGCTCAGTGCCCTTATTCTCTAATGAGTATCTGTACTCTCACTTCGATGTCTCTACACCATAGACTCAAGACTCATCTACTATAAAGAAGTAATTGTACACTAACCTTTCAGATTAATCACCATCCTTATGATGATCCTACGGTCAGGAGCATTTTATGAGTTAATAATGAAAATTCTTATCTTAAATTTTCAACTCTGGAAAATAAGAATTATCGTTACCATTAACTCAAGGGATGTATCACAGACACTAAATACACATATGTGATAGAAAATAATTCATTTTATTATTTATAGTTAAAATTATAATTTTGCCCCTAGAAGTGTATTATAAGTGTCAGCCAATTCTGACTTCTAGGACACACATATCTAACACCCCTCTCTATAGTTGTAGGTATAATTTATTTTAATTTTATAATATTATTATTAATCACTAGAGTAGACCTATCAATGGGTTGAGTTTGGATCAGAACCTGGATATTCAGATCTGGATATAATTTTAATTATCGATATCGAGATTCGAATCTGAATATCCGATGAATCCATACTTGAAGTACCAGATCCAGATCTTTATGGATCTTGGGTATCTGGACCCAATTTCGAAACCTGAAACTAAGAAAGAAAGAGGGAGAGAGGGAGGAAGGGGTTCGACCTCACCATCATCGCCGGCAAGGGAGACCAAGAGATAGAGAGGGAGGGAGGGGGTTCGGCCTTGTCGGCATCACTGGAATGGAGGGGGTTCGACCTCACTGGCATCACTAGAATGGAGGGGGTTCAACCTCACCGATGAGAGAGATTAAGAGAGTGAGAGAGGGAGGAGGGGTCTGGCCTCACCATCATTGCTAGTGAAGGAGATCGAGAGAGAGAGAGAGAGAGAGGTAGGGAGGGGTCCGGCCTCGCCACCATCGTCGATGAGGAGATCGAGAGAGGGAGAAAGGGAGAGAGGGAGGGAGGGGGTCCGGCCTCACTGACCAGGAAGATCGAGAGAGGGAGAGAGGGATCAGGGAGGCAAGGGTCCGACCTCGTCGGTGATGGAGATTGAGTGAGAGATGGACAGTCGAAAAGATGAGGGAAGGATAGAGATAGCTAAGAACAGAGGATGGCACATAGTCGAGCTGGCTCGGATATGTAGTCAAGCCAGCTCGAGCCAAGATCGAGCCGACTGGGGGAGGATCTGAGCCGAATGTCTCAGGCACAGAGCTGGCTCGGCTTCTGAGTGAGCCGGCTCGATGGATACAAATAAAATTTGATATATTGGTTAATTTTCATTAACGTTGCAGGTCACGATGGCACCGAAATGCCATCTACCTTTCACCCTTATTTTTTGATAGATTATATGGAGTTTGGGATTCGAGGAGCAGTCGGAGCATACTCCATCTACCTCTGCATTGGTTACTCAGGGATCTCCGCCACCGACATCTATTCCACCGATGATATCTACTCCACCGGCATCTGAGCCTCCACCGTCATCCACATCTCCAACACATGCTACTCCACCGACATCTAATTATATATTTTATTATATTATTTATTTATTTTTTATATAGTATTTATATACTTATATATTGGCATAACATATTTTCATTACAGGTGCATCATCGAGCCAAATATTTCACGATTCCACACGTATGGTGCGTGTGTGGAACCGTCAGTATCAGGTGATGGTGCAATATGATGCAGAGGGAAGGCCAGTAGGAGAGACCGCGTGAGAGATGCATTCCTTTTTTGGAGTGCTTATGGGATGGTCAGACATTATTTTTGTAGAGCCTAAAGACTGGTGATTGATGGATTTGCTGTCAGGGACTGGGTATGGGAGGAGATATAGGTAAGTGCATCTTAATTATATTTATGCATTAATGTTTACACTATGTTTGATTAGAATAATTTGGTAACTGACTTTTGATAACTTTATGCTGAGAAGGTATGACTTTTTTGATCATGAGAGGGCTTGAGATGCCTAACTGAAGAAGATTAGGGAGTTGTACTGGAGCTATAAGATCAATCTCCATAGAGGATGGCTCGAGCACCAACAAGATACTCCGGAGGAGCTTGTTCCTTAGATACAGGACTATCCTTTGAGTTAGTGGAAGAGGATGGTTAAACATTGGAGGAGCTAGGAGTTTGAGGTAAAATTACTAATTTTTAAATTTTTTAATATACTTAAAGTTATATTTAAATATTTTTAAATATTTATTATTTATTTGAATACTTGTTAGGCTACCTTCCTTCAGAACTAGAAGAACCGGGTAGTCCAAGAGTATGCGCACACTCTCGGCTGTGAGTCTATGGCCAGTCATGTGCATATAGAGATAATGAATTCTAAATCTTACTAGATAAATTAAATTAATATATATTTTTTAATTTTTTTAATAAACTGATCTATTATTATAGCTGATGAGAGATGGAGTGATGCTAGCCGTAGTGAGATCTTTCGATTCAACCATACGGACAAGAAGGGTAGACCGATGGACGCTGTGATCAAAAATTTTTTTTGTAAGTATTAAATATATTAGTATATATGATTAGTATTATAGTATTTTTTATAAAATTTTATTTAAATTTATAATTATAGGATCAGTTAGATTCACTCGTGAGCGAGGGCTCGGATACCTCTAGCCCCAATGACCATCTATCTCAGGTCTTGGGGCCTGAGCACTCTAGGAGGATCCGATGCATGCCCAAACATACGCCGACCAGCTATTAGTCTGAGATGAGCATCTCTTCACAGGCTTTTGATGTCATTAGTCAGGGAAAGCTTGAGGAGGCATTAGCATGGGCAGATCATGTTGCGATGCGGATAGATCGGACTGAGGACTGCACATCTTATCTGAAGGGCAACGTGAGAGACATGGTATCGAAGCTCAGCATGCATTTTGGAGGTGCCTTCATGGGTTTTGAGGATATGTTGATCCACATTCCAGCTCTAGCTCCTCCAGCTTCGACTCCGACTTCAACTCTAGCTCTAGCTCCATCTTCCGATGATGACGATGATATAAATTTAGAAGACTTTTGATATATTTTTTTAAAAAAATATTATAATAAATTTTATTCAATAATAAAATTTTAGCATTTTAAAAATATTTTTATATTTATAATATTTTTTATATTATATATCTCTTCATTTATCAGATAAAATATATAAAAAATTAAAAATTTTATATTTTTTTTAATTATTTAAAAAATATGACAGCGATTTTACAATCGCTACCGTAGACGTGCCAACTGCTGCCGTAGGCATGTGTCAACCGCTATCATAGACACTATAGCATCGATTACGTAACCGCTGCCATAGGTCAAGATATGGCAGCGGTTACATAACCATTGCCATAGGTCAAAATATGGCAGCGGTTCAAAAATTAATGTAATAGATAGTCTATGGCATCGATTTTCATAACCACTGCAACAATCGCTATCATAGACCTACAGCAATGGCTGCTGTGGCAGCAGTTATATAACTAGCAGTAATTTTTTGGGCTATGGCAGCGGTTATAAATCGCTGCCGTAGCCCTATTATGTAGTAGTGAGGTGCTAGGAGGTAGAAGGATTTATTGGTTAAGTAATATGGGACTAATGATATGATAAGAGTGGATGGATGAGATGAAGTATGGAGGAGAAATCTTTGATTTGGCATGGACTTCTAATTAGGACGTAACATATATGGTAAGAAGGGAGGGAGTTTTAGTTGTGTGAGGACTCTTGAATATGGCGTGGACAAAGAATCCTTTTTAGCGTGAGGGGATCATGAGGGCTACTTTTCTCTCTTTGGCATTCCTTCCTTTTATTCCACACTATGATCCATGCTAAATTAGTTTGGGGCAGTACATGTGGGGTTTTTTGATTAGACTTCAAGTTGAGTTATGGCTCCATAAATAGGTGTCTCAAATTTTAGCCCTTTGATCGATCCTTTTCAATCTAAACCCTTAAACCAATTATCTTTCTTCTTGGCCCTTGGATCTTCAATAAATTGCTTTCTAGTCATTGATCATAACTTAACCCTTGAGTTGGTTGCTCTTAGCCTATTAGATATCTGATTTTTTTCTTTAGGTTTGATCTAATTTGAGCCTGGATTAGCTTGTATGAGCCCAATCTCCTAATTAACTGCAAAAGAAATCAAGAAGCATCAAATTCTCAATAATAATAATCAATTAATAACAAATCAGTACTTCTAGTATTTCAGTTCATGTGTTTATCAGGTCCTATCATATGGGTGATAACCACTAACAAATCTTTCCCTCACATTCATGTGGAGAGGACCAACAAACCAACACCAGCTCTACAGGCCATAAGCTTCTTTGCAGGTAATGCTTTGGTTAGTACATTTGAAACATTATCATCTGTATTAATTTTTTCTAGCTGTAACAACTTCATCTCCAAAGCATCTTGTTTCTAATGATATCTCACATCAATATACTTTGACCTAGAATGGAAAGTCGGATTCTTGCTAAGATGAATTGCACTCTAACTATTATAATACAAGACAAATTTTTTTTGCCTCAGACTAAGTTGCTTAAAAAATTTCTTCATCCACAATAACTCCTTATTATTTTCTATCACTGCAATATGCTTTGCCTCTATAGTTAATATATTTCTATAGTTTAGACTGCTATGAGATAGCTCTCCTTGAAAGAGTCATCAAATATCTTGATATAGACTTTTTAGAATCAACATCATCTGTCATGTCTGCATCTATATGTCTCTCCAACATAGATTTATCAGTACCAAAACTTAGACATACTCTAGAAGTGCCTCTGAAATACCTGAGAATCTACTTCACTGCAACCCAATATTTCTTTCCAAAATTTGAGAGAAATCGACTAACAATACTAATAGCATGAGCAATATCCGATCTAGTACATACCATATCATATATTAAACTACCAACTATGGATGCATAAGGAATCTTCTGCATCTCTCGCTTCTCTTCCTCACTAGTAGGATACTATTTGGAGCTCAATTTGAAATGACCTGCAAGTGGAGAGCTAACTGATTTGGAGTTGCTTATCTAGAACCTCTCTGCACCTTCTCTATGTTTCTCTTCTGAGATAGCCATAGTCTCTCATTCTTCCTATCATGAACAATTCTCATACCAAGTATCTGCTTTGCTAATCCCAAGTTTTTCATGGTAAAGTCCTCAATTTAGCCATCAAGCTCTGAATCCTCTTAGCATCATGACCAATAATCAGTATGTCATCAACATATAACAGGAGAATAATGAAATGATCATCACTAAACCTCTTCATAAATACATAATTGTTAGAAGTGATTTTGTTGTATCTATGATCTACCATGAAGGAATCAAATTTCTTATATCATAGTCAAGGAATTTATTTCAAATCATACAAGCTCCTTTTCAGTCTGCATATCAAGTTCTCCTTGCCTTTAGCTATGAACCCCTCTGGCTACTCTATATAAATTTTCTCTTCAAGTTCACCATGAAGAAATACTATCTTCATATCTATTGAAAAATATATTTCAAAGCCAATCATTAGCCTATTGACAATTGAGCTATATTATAATTATAATTAATTTATTAATTAATAAAATATTTTTTGATATTTTTATTATAAAGTATTCATCTTTTAACGAACTTCATTGTTGTGATGAAGTTCTTAGGACTATTTAGATTCGATAAAGAAAGAATTTATCGATTAGTCCTTAAAATTGTTCACGACCAAATGATAGGCTATTAATAAGGATGACAGTATCTATCGAGCATAGATCGCTATATGCCATATAGGTTGGTTGTCCTCTTAACCAAGGAGTATGAAGATACTAATATGGCATATAGGTGAGATGTAAGGATACATTGCCATTAAACGTGATCAATTTTAGAGCATTCTGCTGTTGAGAATATCTCTGATGGGATATAGTTATAAGTATCCTTTAGATCTGAGATTACCTCAGTGACTTGCAAACAACTCACTATGCTTTGGTGTTGAACTAACTGAATTTCTAATTCAGTAACAAAAGGCTTTTGAGCACAGTCAAATACTTATGAAGTCGGTGTGTGATCAAGATGGAATTGACCACTCCAAGAGTTGGAGAAGAATATATCATTGTATTTCAATATAGAAAAAATATAGCCAAGGTAATCCATGAGATGGATTTGATATTTTGAAATACAATGTGGATAGCCTGATCAGAGTTGACAGTTGAACTCTGAGGTGTCTTACGAATATTTTGGTTAAGAGGATGAATTATATGAAAACTATATCCATATGGATTCTAAGGATGTTGTTCTACATATTCGACCTATCCAGCTATCGGGTACCATTACTAGATGGTTATTTAGATTGGTACAAGAATCTATTCCTACACTAACAGCATAGGTTCAGATTTATATGAGGTCACATACATTAGAGCTCATGATCTAATCGAATGCTTGATCAATGATTAAGAATCGTTCTTGGATTAAACGATCAATACAATTGATGTTTAACCTCATGCAAGTATTGTAGGAGGATCGATTAGCAATTAGATTGCTAATTGACTTAATTTGATTAGCCAAAGGGTTGAGATTAAGTTTAATTAAATATAATTTAATTAAATTTAGTTTGGACTTGATTGGATCAAGTCCAATTAGCTTATTGGATAAACCAAGTGCAACGAAGAACTAGTCTTAGTTCGACTAGGACTTAGATCAATCCAATTTTTTTATTTAATTAAAAAATTAAATTAAAATTTAATTTAATTTAATTTAATTTAATTTAATTAAGTTTTTAATTGGGTTAGTGTCTAATTTAATTAGGTTGACTTGCTTTTGATTGAATTTGGTTTAAGAAACCACTTTGACCAAGTCATAGAAGATTCTTAGTGTGACTAAGAGAATCCACCTTGTCCACCTTAGCCCCCCATGCCCCACTCCCTCTTTCTCTCTTAATTTTGTGCAATGAAACCTTTCTCCTAGGCCTTCTCATGCACGTCCATCCTCTCCCTCTTTCTCCTATTTAGTAGTTAGGTGTGGGACCAAGTCAAAGAAGGTAAGTTGTTTTGGTTTCAAATACTATGAGATAGAGTTTTGAAAAACCAAAAATTCTTCCATGTGTGTCACCCTCCTTCCTATTTTCTCTTAAATTTTCATGATTAAAAGGAGAAGATTTTTTGCACCTTTCTCAGATGGTCCATGCCAAAAATATTGGAGGGAGCGCCTAAGAGTTGGGCACCCCTTGTCTTGCCCAAATTAGACATTCCTTATCTAGGTATTTGACCTAGACAAGAACTCCTCTATATCTTTATATATAGGATGAATTTTGGACTAATTTTTTGATATATTCTAGACCATTGAGAGACCATTGAGGTGTGTGAAAATCAAGAAGAAAAAGTATTGGAGCATGGGGATTTCATAGATACTAAACTAGGTGTCTAGATGAGAGAACAGAGAAGAAGAAGAGGATCTTCTTCTAGGATTGCTATATTCATCTCTTTCCTTCCTCCTTTTAGATTTTTGAGAGTGTCTCACATCTAAAATCTTCTTTCTTCCTTCTCATCTTTGGAAGAGTCCAAATCCAAAAGAAGGAGGCATCGAATCAACCATCAAAGAAGGATCAGCATAATACTAGCATACTGTGCTGATTTCTTGCATAGGACTTCTGATCGTGGTTCATAGGCTTGTATGGACTGCTCACTGAGGTTGAACACGTGTGCAGCTTGGGACATCATCCTCAAGTCTGTATGAGCAAGTTAGAATATCTAACTTGCATAGATAATAGATCTGATATATTATTACATACCTGCATTAGATGTAATGTCGATGTATGTTGATATGATCAACATGTTTTATTCTCTTCCTTATATTTTAATTTCTAATTTAATGACATGCCATGATTGTTAGGATTTGATGCCTCAAATTTGACCCACAGTAAGAAGAAAATTAATTTTCAGTACAGCAGTCGGATTGGCTCTAATACGCGGTCGAGCCGATTCGGATTGAGATCGAGCCGGCTCGAACTATAGCCAAGCTAGCTCTCTCAAGCAGATAGATAGCAAAAGTTTGGATGAAATGCAGTCAAGCCAGCTTGACTCCGATCGAGTTGGCTCGATGGAGGCGAATAGAACATGATGGAGTTTTTTCTATTTGGACTCAGATTATGATTAATCCAAGGGATCTATGGGAGTTGCACGTGGACCACAGGATCCAATGGTCATGAAGGATTGCGGTCATGATCTGAAGGTCAAAAAATGTTCTAAGACTCCATCAAAAATATGTTTGACTCATATTAAGAGAACGAGCTCTGTTAGAATTTCTGTGAACTGTTGAGAAGAGGATTCTCATCCATTTAAAGGGCTGAGATGCTATGGAGCAAAAAAGATGGTGCGTGTGGCATGAGAGGCATGTAGAGAGGCTCAGAAAGCCATCGAGAGAAGCTTGATGGAGTGTTGAGTACATGCAGCCCGCGAAAGAGAGAAGCAATAGGTGCATAGCATCCGACGAGAAGACTGTGAGGGTAGAGCATCTTGTAGCTTCTGTGGATCTTCTTGAAATTTTGAGAGAGCTTTTGTGAGGATAGCTTCTAGTTGAGAGAGATTTGTATACGGTGAGTTGAGAGTGGGTGTTCTCCTCTTGTACCTATTTTTCTCTTTCATAATAAAACTTTGTATGCCCCATGGAGGTGAGCCTTTAGGCTGACCCACATACTTAATTATTTTCTTATTTTATTTCTTCCTTCTTTCTGCTATAATAATTTGGTACTAGATCCTTAACAAGCGGCATCAAAGTAGCTGATATCCTAATAGTTTGGTATCAGAGTGAGTTGATACCACAATAATGATCATATAATAGAATATTAGATCTAAAATATTTTTAAATATTAAAAATTAATTTTAATTAATTTTAGTCTTTTGCTATCTGATCTTAAAAAAGTTTCAAGATCTAGCTCTGAAATCCTAGATCTGGCTCTAATAATTGGTATCAGAGCCTAGGTTGATTATTAAATAATATGTGTGCATGTTTAAATTATTTTTTAGATTAGATCTAATTTATAATCTCATTATTAAGTCTAAAATTAAAAATTTTGATCACATGAACTGCTATAAGGTTGTTCTACTATAAGGTTTATCCCTTACAGTGAAGAGGTTGTCCTAGATCGTATTGATCTACTTCTTATCATAAATTTGTTAGATATAATCTAATTTTATTTATAATTTATTAAATTTAAAATAATTTTAAATATAAAAATAAAAATTTTAGATTGCACGGACTGCTATAAGATTATCCAGCTGTAAGGTTTATCCCTTACAATGGAGAGGTTGTCCTAGTACGTACTGATTTAAAATATTAATCATAAAATTTTAGATTAAATTTAAGAGATTTTATGATCTAATTAAAAATATTTTAATATAATTTTAATCATTATAAATATGTTAGATTTGATCTAAGATAATTTATGATTGATTATAGTTGAAACTATTTCAATTACATGAACCTATTTAGATTAGATCTAAAGTAGTTTCGTGTTTATCTTTCTTGCATATTAATTATGAATCAAACATGCAACTTGATTGATGAAATCATGTTGTAAAAATATTTTATAAATATAAAAAATATTTTTAAAAAATTGAATCCCAACCTTCAGTCCAAAACATAATTAAGAATTAAGAAGTTGTTTGATTAGAATCTAAGATTGTAAATTGAAGATCCTAAGACACAAATCATAACACATTGGGTTAAATGAATTAGTGGAGATTAGATCTATTAATTGGATTAGATCTAGGGTTAGATTAAAGAATTAACTTAATTAGAGAATTGACTAAATTAGAGAATTAAGAAGTTGTTTGATTAGAATTTAGGATTGTAAATTGAAGATCCTAAGACACAAATCATAACATATTGGGTTAAATGGGTTAGTCGAAGAGAGATCAGTATAGTGCTAGCATACTGTACTAATTTTCTACATCAGAATCTCTAATCATATTCGTGGGCTTGTATGGACAACTCCTAAAGGTCGGATACATATGCGGCTCGTGACTTCATCCTCAAGCCTAGATCAGTAAGTTAGAATATCTAACTTGCTCAAGTAATAGATCTGATCTATTAACTTCATACCTGTATTTGATGTAGTATAGATCTAGATTGATTTGATCAATTTTTTTTTTTATTTGATTTTAATTTTTAATTTAATATCATATCTTAATCATGTAATAGATCTGAGATATAGGTATTTATATATTTATTTAAATAAATATTTAATTTATTTAAATCTTCTACTATATGATCTTAAAAAGGTTTCGAGATCTATCCGTGAAACCCTAGATCTGGTTCCTTCAATTGGTATCAGAGTTAAGTTCTTCTTACATGATTTTTATGCATGTTTAGATTATTTTTTAGATTAGATCTAATTTATAATCTAATTATTAAATCTAATTTTTTTTAAAAAAAATTCAGATCTTACGAACTGTCATAAGGTTATCCTACTGTAAGGTTTATCCCTTACAGTGAAAAGGTTATCCTAGTTCATAATGATCTGACTCTAATCATAAATTTATTTAATTTGATCTAATTTTATTTATAATTTAATAAATTTAAAATAGTTTTAGATCTAAAAATAAAATATTTTAGATTGCATGGACTGCCATAAGTTTGTCCTGCTATAAGGTTTACCCCATACAGTGAATAGGTTGTCCTAGTACGTGCTGATCTAAAATATTGATCATAAAATTTTAGATTAGATCTAAAAAATTTTATGATCTGATTAAAAATATTTTAATATAATTTCAATCATCATAATTATGTTAGATTTGATCTAGAAAGATTTATGATTGATTATTATTGAAACTATTTTAATTACATGAATCTGTTTAGATTAGATCTAAAGTAGTTTTATGTTTATTTTACTTGCATATTGATTATGAATCAAACATGCAACTTGGTTGATAGAATCATGTTATAAATATATTTTATAAATATGAAAATTATTTTTAAAAAGCCAAACCCCAACCCTCAGCCCAAAACTTAATTGGGAATTAAGAAGTTGATTGATTAGGATCTAGAATTATGAATTGAAGATCCTAAGACACAAATCAAAACACATTGGGTTAAATGGGTTAGTGGAGATTAGGTCCATTAATTGGGTTAGACCTAGGGTTAGATTAAAGAATGGACTTAATTAGAGAATTGACTAAATCTAATCAATTGTTGTCTTAGATTAGGTCAAGGATTCTTTAGATCAATTATAATAGTTATAGTTGGTCAAGTCCATGTCTTTAACAAGACCCAAGATGGACTTGATTCTTGACTATGCAGTCTAGTATGAACTGTTAGGTTGATCTAATTGAAACTAATTAAACCAGTTGGTGTCTAAGATAAATTAGATTGATGGTTTTTAATTGGCAACCCGCTTATCTGGCCATTTCTGATGGTGTCTAAGGCAAGCTTTGGCAGATCCTCCCATCGATCAAACTTACCTAGCCTTTTGGTGAGATTATATTTTGATTGAATCACTTGACTATTTAAGCTGACCCATGTCAGCTAGGTAAATTAGTGTGACTGATTTAGGCGCTCCCAGACCAGCCTGTTAGTGGTCTTCCTTAAGCTGACTTGGTAAAGCCAGTGAGATGATCATGACAAGCTGGTTTATCTGACCTACTCACTTTTATAAATAAATTCTCTAAAATTATTAGGTCCCTGAAATAAAATAGTTATGTAATAACTGGATCATAGCCTCCCATTAAAGTGGATGATAATGGGTCCATCAATTGGATAATCATTGGAGGCCCAAAGGCCTGGTGCTTATCAGTTGATAGAATTATCATTCATTATATGATCTTTTTGATACATCTTTCTAAATGATGGTTAGGTGGGCCAATCAAAATTGGGCCTGATCATTCATTGGTTAGATGGGCTAAGTATGGTCATGTTAATGGTTGAACCTAACTAGACCCTTTTCTAAGAAAGCCAAAGCTAACTGATCAGGAGTTGAGGCAAAATTTAATTACTAAAAATTATTTAGAGAAATAATTAATTTTGAACCTATCCTTAGATATACATAGGTTGGCTAACTAAAGTTGGACTCGTGTGTAGTCTATGTGGATTCTAGTATCTACTAAGAAATTAAGGTAATTCCTCGAATTGGAGGTAAAGGCTACTAATTTGAATAAAATAGTGAAAGAAATCTTTTGATTAAAGTTTAAATCTTTAGGTTTAATGAATCAATTACTAATTAGATTTTGGTTTTTCTTTGTGCAGACATGGCCACTTTTTTATCGCTTCGATCATTGTTGGATAATGATAAGTTGGTAGGATCCAACTTCGATAGCTGGCATCGAAAGTTGAAGATTATCTTAAAGCATGAATGGATTCTATATCTGCTGATGGATCCTGCACCTGATGAGTCAGCTGTCAATATATGTGAAATAGTCAAAGATACTTATCAGAAGTAGCTCAGTGATCAATCCACGGTGTGCTGCATTATGTTGGCTGCGATGAGCAACGAGTTCAGTCACAGGTTTGAGATAGCTTAGCCAAATGAAATGCTCCAAGTATTGGAGGATTCTTTTGGCACACCCAATGACGTTGAGAGGCACAAGACTAGTTGCACCATCTTTAATATCAGAATGCAGGATAGAGCCTTTATCACTGATCATGTACTGTACGTGATCGAGCTAATAGAGCACTTAAGCAAACTCGGCTTTTCCTTGCATGAACAACTTGGAAAAGATGCAATACTGAACTCGCTGCCAAAGTCCTATCTTCCTTTCCTTACTTATTACAGAATGACAAAGCCTAAAGTAAACTACCATAGCTTACTGGGATTACTTCAGAACTTTGAGAAGGATCACCAGCTCCATAAAGAGTCGATGAACTTAGTGGGAGGTTTGTCTTCTGGTTCTCGACCCTTTGGAAAAGGGAAGAAGAACAAGAAGAAGAAAACAAAGAAGGTGCAAGTTCAGGCTAGGACATCAGTATAGGATCATACCAGAAAGATTAAGCTCGATAAGAGTCAAGCTAAATGCTTCTTTTGCAAGAAGTGGGGGCACTGGAAGAGGAACTATCCTTAGTTCATTGCCTCTCTAGATTCGAATAGGCAGAGAAAGAAGCAAGCTATTGTTGGGCAAGATATTTATATGATAACTTCTTGTAATTTCTCTACTTATGATATTACTGATAGGATATTGGATACCGATAGTCCTTACCATATTTGCAATTCATTACAAGAGTTGCAGGTCAGTAGAAGATTCGAGCAAGATGAGAGATTCCTGAATGTTGGAGATGGAAGACCAGTTTCAGTTCTAGCTTTAAGAATTTTGAAACTTGTATTTGAATCTTATACCATTGTTCTTAGTGATTGTCATTTTTGTCCTAGTTTCTTTTTAAATATCATTTCTATAGGCCTTTTGGCTATGAACAATTATGAAATTTTAATAAAGAAATGAGTTTATAATGTCATTATGAATGGTGCTACTGCTTTCTATGGATGATTGAATAATGGTGTATATATATTATCACAATCTATTAATGTAGTCTATTCTACTGGCAAGCATCATAGATTAGATAGTGTATCAGATATCTACTTATGGCACTATAGGCTAGGTTATATAAACAAGAACATGATAAATAGGTTGACTCAAAAGAAAATCCTCGAAGTTAGTGATTGTGAATCACTTCCAACCTATAAGTCCTATCTTCTTGGTAAAATGACCAAGTCATCTTTTATTGAAAAAGGTGAGAGAGCCAATGAGCTCTTAGGTCTAGCACATACTGATGTATGTAGATTAATGAGTACAAGTGCCAGAGGTAGATATGTCTACTTCATCACTTTCACAGATGATCTATCCAAATATGGATATGTCTATATGATGAAACATAAGTCAGATTCTTTTGAAATGTTCAAACGATTATGAAGTGAAGTAGAAAAATAAACTGAAAAGAGTATTAAAACTTTTTAATCTGATCAAGGAGGAGAATATCTTTTTGGTGTGTTTCTCATATATCTAGGAGAGAATAAAATTTTCTCTCAATGGACTCCTCCTGAAATACCACAACATAATGGTGTGTCTAAAAGGAGGAATCAGACTCTATTAGACATGGTCCAATCCATGATGGGATTTGCTAGCTTGTCGATATCCTTCTGGGGATATGCATTCGAATTGGCTTATTATCTATTAAATAGGATTTCAGGTAAGTCTATAGTTAAAATCCTATATGAGATATGGATTGGGCATAAGCCAGCACTTTCATATCTTAGGATTTGGAGGTGCCCAGTTTATGTCAAATGGTTAATTACAGATAAACTTGGATCTAGATCTGACAAGTGTACATTCATAGGGTATCCAAAAGAGATCAAATGATACTATTTCTACCATGCTGATGAACAAAAAATGTTCGTCAGCCTTAAGGCAATCTTTTTGGAAAAAAAGTTTCTTGGTGAAAGAACTGTTGCCTCTAAGGTTGAACTTATTGAAGTTCGACAGATAGAAAGTCTGACACAGAATATTGAACCTAAGTCAGATTTGATCAGATCAGATTCGAAGCCTGTGAACCCACACCATTAAGATGATCTGGTAGAGTACCGCGCCATTCGGATAGATACTATGAATTCTTGATCCATGATGATGATTCCATCAAACTCGATAAGAATGATGAGGATCCGATCACTTATGTGGATGCGATGCAGAGATCCGACTCTAAGAAATGGTTAGAAGCCATGAGATCTGAAATGGATTTCATGAAGGTCAATGATGTATGGATATTAGTTGACCCACCTGAAGGGATTAAACCCATTGGATGTAAATGGGTATTCAAAAGAAAAAGAGGTGCAGACAAAAATATGGAGATCCATAAAGCCCATCTGATTGCCAAGGGGTATCATCAACATTATAGTATTGACTATGATGAGACATTCTCCCCAGTGGCAATGCTCAAATTCATTCGGATAATGCTTGCAATAGCTGTCCACCTGGACTATGAGATCTGGTAGATGAATGTGAAGATGACTTTTCTAAATGGAGAGCTAATCGAAGAGGTGTATATGATACAATCTAAAGGATTCACATCCATAGATGAGTCCAAGGTGTGTAGGCTTCAGATATCTATTTATGGATTAAAGCAAGCATCTCGGAGTTGGAATGTGTTTTGATAAAGTAATCAAAACATATGGCTTCGTTAAGAATGGAGAAGAATCTTGCATTTACAAATGGACAAGTAATTCAGCAGTGATATTTTTTATTTTGTATGTGGATGATATTCTCTTAATCGAGAATGACATTCCCACACTATAAGAAATAAAAGTCTGATTGTCATCACATTCTCCATGAAGGACTTAGGTGAAGCATCCTACATCCTAGGGATGAAGATCTATAGGGATAGATCTAAAAGGATGCTTGCTATGTCCCAGTCCACGTACATAGAAACTGTGCTGAAGAGGTTCAGCATGAAGAATTCCAAAATGGACTATCTTCCGATAGGCCAAAAAATTTCTCTGTCTAAGAAGGATTATCCGATAACTCTTGAAGAGAGATAGCGTATGAGTAGAATTTCATATGCTTCGACAGTGGGATCTATTATGTATGCAATAATATGTACGAGATCAGACGTGGCATACTCACTAGAAGTAGTGAGTAGATACCAGTCTGACCCTAGAGAAAATTACTAGAAGGTGGTTAAAACCATCCTTAAGTATTTAAAAAATACTAAGGACCAATGGTTGGTTTATGGTGAGTCAGATCTAAAGCTTGTGGGGTTTACAGACTCCAGCTTTCAATCTGACCATGATGACAGTAAAAGTGTGTCAGGATATATCTTTACTCTAAATGATGGAGCCATCTGCTAGAAAAGTTCCAAACAACATACAGTGGCTGACTCTGTTTGCGAAGCAGAGTACATGGCAACATAAGATGTAGCAAAAAAAGTTGTGTGGCTGAGGAAATTCATTATCGAGCTTGAAGTAGCACCATCCATTGATGGTCCAGTCCTGCTCCACTGCGACAGCAGTGGTGCTATAGCTCAAGCAACGAAATCAAAGGCACACCAGCGGACAAAGCATATTCTGCGCCGCTTTTATTTGGTCCATGAGATCATGGATCATGGTGACATCAATCTTCAAAAGATCGATGGAAAGGAGAACCTAGCCGACCCCTTCACTAAAGCCCTGGCAATCAAGGAGTTCGATAACTATAAGTCAAAGGTAGGTATTAGATACTGAGTCGAGTGGCTTTAGGACAAGTGAAAGTTGTTGAAAATTATGTTCCAAAGTCAATCATCGGCCTATTGACGGTTGATATGTTGTAATTAATTTATTAATTAAATAAAAAATACTTTGGCATCTTTTTTCATCATAAATTTACATCTTTTAATGAACTTTATTATTGTGATGAAGTTCTTAGGACTATTTAGTTTCGATAAATAGAGATTTTATCGATTAGTCCTTAAATTTGTTCATGACCAAATGATAGGCTATTAATTAGGATGACAGCGTCTATCAAGCATAGGTCGCTATATGCCATATAGGTTGGTTGTCATCTTAACCAAGGAGAGTGAAGATACTGATATGACATACAGGTGAGATGTATGGGTACATCATCATTGAACGTGACCAACTTCAGAACATTCTGCTGTCGAGAATATTACTAATGGGATATAGGTATAAGTATCCCTTAGACCTGAGATTACCTCAGTGAGTTGCAAGCAACTCACTGTGCTTTGGTACCAGACTAACTAAATTTCTAATTCAGCAACGGAAGGCTTCTGAGCATAGTTAAGTACTTACAAAGTTAGAGTGTGATCAAGATGGAATTGACCACTCCAAGAGTTGGAGAAGAATGTATCACTCTATTTTAATGTAGCAAAATCTTGGTCAGGATAATCCATTAGATGAATTTGATCATTTTGAAATACAATGTGGACAACCTGATTAGAGTTGACAGTTGAACTTTGAGGTGTCCTATGAGCATTATGATCAAGAGGATGAATTATATGAAAACTATATTTGTATGGGTTTTAAGGATGGTGTTCTACACCTTTCGACCTATCCGATCGTCGGATATCATTGCTAGATGGTCACTTCGATTGGTATAAAAATTTATTTCTATACTACTGATTTAGGTTTGGACCTATGAGGTCACACACATTAGAGTTCACATTTCGATCGGATGGTTGATCAGCGATTTAGAATTGTTTTAGGGTTAAACGATCAATACGATTGATGTTTGACCTAGTGCAAGTATTGCAGGAGGATCGATTAGCAATTCAATTGCTAATTGACTTAATTTGATTAAGTCAGAAGATTGAGACTAAATTTAATTAAATATAATTTAATTAAATTTGGTTTGGTCTTGATTGGATCAAGTCCAATTGGCTTATTGGATAAGTCAAGTGTAAGGAAGAACTAGTCCTAGTCTATCTAGGACTTGGGTCAACCCAATTTTTTAATTTGATTAAAAAATTAAATCTAATTAAATCTAATTATTTAAGTTTTTAAATAGATTAGGATCTTATTTAATTGGGTTGGTTTACTCTTATTTTTATTTGGTTAAAAGATCTTGTTTGACCAAGTCAAAATAGGAGTCCTAGTGTGACTAGGACTCCCTATTCCTTGCACCACCTAATCCTCATGCCCCAGCCTTTTCTCTTTATGTTTTTACGTGAATAATCTCCACACCCAAGGTTTCTCACCCTCCCTTCTCTCTTTCTTTTTCTCAGATGAAAGTTTGTTGGAAGACCAAGTCGTCAAAAGGGGAATTAGTTTTGCTTAAGGATTCTATGAGATAGAATCCTTTTCAACCAAAACTCTTCCCATAAGTGTGCCAACCCATCCTTTCTTATTTTCTTTGATTTTCATGACAAAAAAGGATATTTTTTTGTGTGCCCCCTTGCTGGTCCATGGTAGAAGAAAAGGTGGGGGCGCCCCAACAACTTTTCTTATTTGGTCCTTCCTAGTCTAGATTTTTGACCTAACTTGGACTCTATATATCTCTTTATTTAAATAGAATTTTTAGCTAAAATTTTCATGGATTGTAGACAATTGAGAGGCCTCTTTGGTAGAAAAATCAGAGAAAACTTCATCTAGATCATGGAGATATTGAAAACATAAATCAGGATGTCTAGAAAAAGAACAAAAAATAAGAAGAGGGTCTTCTTCTAGGGTTTTTGTTCTAGATCTCTTCCTCTCTTATTGTGAGCTTTTGAGAGGTGTCTCAGTATCACAAATCTTTCTCTTTTCTTCTGATATTCTGAAGTATATAAGTTTTGAAGAAGAAAGCATCGGATCAACCATCGAAGAGAGATCAGCATAGTGCTAGCATACTGTGCTGATTTTCTACATCAGGATCTCTGATCATGTTCGTGGGCTCGTGTGGATGACTCCTAGAGGTTGGATCCATGTACGACTTATGACTTCATCCTCAAGCTCAGATCAGCAAGTTAGAACATCTAACTTGCTTAGGTAATAGATCAGATCTATTAACTTCATACCCGCATTTGATGTAGTGTAGATCTAGGTTGATTTGATCAACCTTTTCTTTTTTATTTGATTTTAATTTTTGATTTAATATCATACCTTGATCATGTAATAGATTTTAGATCTAGGTATTTAGATATTTATTTAAATAAATATTTAATTTATTTAAGTCTTTCACTGCATGCTCTTGAAAAAATTTCAAGATCTAGAGATCTATCCGTGAAACTCTAGATCTGGTTCCTTCAAGTACATACTGATGTATGTGGACCAATGAGCACAAGTACCAAAGATGGATATTTCTACTTTATCACTTTCATAGATGATCTATCCAAATATGAATATATCTATCCGATGAAACATAAATTAAATTCATTTAAAATGTTCAAACAATTCCAAAGTAAAGTAGAAAAATAAATTAGGAAGAATATTAAAACTCTTCGATCTGACCGAGTAGTGGAATGCCTTTCCGATGAGTTTCACACATATTTAGGAGAGAATGAGATTCTTTCCCAATGAACTTCTCTAGGAACACCACAGCATAATAGTGTATATGAAAGAAGAAATCAGACTCTGTTAGACATGGTCCGATCCATGATGGATTTTACCAACTTATCGATATCCTTCGGGGGATATGCACTCGAATCGACTTATTATCTGTTAAATAGGGTTCGAAGTAAGTCTGTAGTTAAGACTCCATATGAGATATGGATAAGGCATAAGCCAGCATTTTCACACCTTAGGGTTTAGGGATGTCCAGCTTATGTCAAACAGTTAGTTACAGATAAATTTGGACCTAGGTCTAACAAGTGCATATTTATAGGATATCCAAAAAAGACTAAATGATACTATTTCTATCATGCTGATGAACAAAAGGTGTTCGTCAGCCTTAAGGTAATCTTTTTGAAAAAGAAATTCCTTGGTGAATGAACTATTGCCTCTAAGGTTGAACTTGATGAAGTTCAACAGGTAGAAAAATCGACACCTATAGTTGAATCTAAGTCAGATTTGATTAGATCAGATCTGGAGCCTAGTGTACCTACACCATTAAGGTGATCCGGTAGAGTACCACATCATCCAGATAGATATTATGATTTCTTAGTCCGGATGGTGATCTTATCGAACTCGATGAGAATGATGAAGATCTAATCACTTATATGGATGCTACGTAGAGATCTGATTCTAAGAAATGACTTAAGGCCATGAAATTTGAAATGGAGTCCATGAAGGTCAATGATGTATGGATATTGGTTGACCCACCTAAAGAGGTTAAATCCATTGGGTGTAAATGGGTCTTCAAAAGAAAAAGGGGCACAGATGAAAAGGTGGAGACCTATAAAGCTCGTCTGGTTGCCAAGCGGTATTATCAATATTATGGTATTGACTATGACGAGACATTCTCTTCTATGGCAATGCTCAAATCCATTTGGATAATGTTTGCAATAGCTGTCCATCTAGACTATGAGATCTGATAGATGGATGTGAAGATAGTTTTTCTAAATGAAGAGCTGACTGAAGAGGTGTATATGATATAATTTGAGGGGTTTACATCCACAGATGAGTCCAAGGTGTACAAGCTTTAGAGATCTATTTATGGATTGGAGCAAATATCTCACAGTTGGAACATGCATTTTGATAAGATGATCAAAATATATAATTTTGTTAAGAATGGAGAAAAGCCCTGCATTTACAAGTGGACAAATGGTCCAGTAGTGGTATTTCTTATCTGATATATGGATGACATTCTCTTAATCAGGAATGACATTCATGCACTATAGGGAATAAAAGTCTGGTTGTCATCATAGTTCTTTATGAAGGACTTGGATGAAGCATTCTACATCTTAAGGATGAAGATCTATAGGGATAGATCTAAAAGGATGCTTGGGTTATTCTAGTTCACATACATAGATACTATGCTGAAGAAGTTCAGCATAGAGAATTCCAAAAAGTGCTTGTTGGAAAATATGCAGGATTTCATGCATAGATTTCAAAACTTTTTCGAAATAAAGAGCAACAGAAGACATAGATTAAACTATTTAATCTAGAATATGCATGTAATCAAATTACAAAATCCTACATCAAGGATCTATAACATGTTATGATGCAAATATAAATCTAAAATTAAATTAATCATAAGTGGTATTGATCATATCAATACCTAGGTCTAGAATAATTCTTGATGTAACCCTAGATCGCATCTAGGTGATCTCTTACCTTTGCATGGATCGAGAACTCTACGGTTGAATCCATTATTATCTTTGGAGCTGTACACATGTCCGACCTCTACAGGTGATCCACATGAATCTGCAACACAGATCGAAGGTTCATCGAACGAAGATCCGCTCGAAGTGCTAGCTTCTCGCAGATCCCTTCGATGGTTAATCAAAAATATGTTCTTCAGATCTCTTAGACACTCCAAGAGATGAAGAACACAAGGAGGAATAAGGAAGGAATCCAACCCTTGGATCTTCCATAAATCAGAAAATAAAATCAAGAAAAAACAAATCCTAAAAGAAGATAAATCTTCTCCTTCAGGATATCAATAGTTGATATCCTAAAAATATCTCTATGCTAGGATAAGAGAAGACCTTCACCTCTAAGATTTTTTCTATGTTTTTAGATCTAAGATTTTTGATTTTATTCATATAAAGATCTCACAAAAAAAGAGAAGAAGGGTTCTCAAAGAAATCCTAAGAGAAGACCTTCTTCTCTTTTTCTTCTCACATCAGGACATGATCAGATCATGTCCAAAAATTAACACCATGCCCCAATAACTTGGAGCACTCATCCCCACACACAAATCCTCCCTCTCTCACTCTCAAATTTTTATCATATAAAAATTATAAATAAAATAGAAAGAGAGAAACATAAAAGAAAAATATAAGAGAAGACAGTCTTCTCTTACCTTGTTCCTTCAAGACATCAACCTTTGATATCTTAATTGAAGACTCTTCTCGATGAATCTTGATGCCAAAAATCCTCTAAGCCTTCTCCTTCTTCTTTTTTTTTGATTTTTATAATTTTTTTAAAATTTTTTACATCCTCTAACCATCTCAAAAGAGGCATCTACCTTTTATTGCATGACTAGGTCATAACTTAGTCAAAGGAGGACTTCTATGGGGCGTCCAACTCTTGGATGCCCCTCTCTTGATTTTTGGCATGTGAAATAGAAAACTAATGCAAAAAAAATAAAGAGAAAGGGCAAAAATCAAAAGGAGGGCATGGGTAGAGGTGGCGCACAAGGGAGAAAGAAGTTTGGTCAAAAGGGGACTCCTGCAAGAAGGAAGAAATCCCAACTCTTTCTTGTTTTGACCAAGTCATAACAAACTCTCAAAAAATCTGATACATGGGCATGGATACTCCTCTTTAGCATGGGATTTCACATAGAAAAAATCAGGAATTAAAATAATGGGTGTGGGGTCTTAGGTGCAAGAGAAAGAGAGAGAGTCCCAGTCCAACTAGGACTCCTCTTGTTTGACTACGTCAAAATAGATTTGAACCTGATTTAAATCATATTTAAATCAGATTAAATACAATCCAATT
This sequence comes from Cocos nucifera, assembly GCA_006176705.1. NCBI lineage: Eukaryota > Viridiplantae > Streptophyta > Magnoliopsida > Arecales > Arecaceae > Cocos > Cocos nucifera. The sequence goes on along the minus strand of QRFJ01000086.1, from coordinate 1,485,623 downwards.
AAGGATGATTTTTATCTAACTAGGAGTCTAATTAAATTAGATTAAATCAAGATTTAAATCTAATTTAAATCCTAAATCAATTAGGTGCACCCAAGTCCTAGTCAAACAAGGAATTGTTCTTTCTTGCAATTGGCTTATCCAATAAACTAACTAGACTTAATCTAATTAAGTCCAAACTAATTTTAATTAAATCTAATTTAATTAAACTTAAATTAAGTCTGATTGCTCAATTAGATTGAGCCAATTAGCAATCCAATTGCTAATCGATCCTCCTGCAACACTTGCATTAGGTCAAACATCAATCGTATTGATGAATTGACCTTAGAACGATTCTCAATCATAGATTAACCATCTAATCAGGTTACAAGCTCTAATGTGTATGACCTCATAGGTTCAAACCTAAGCTGGTGGCATAGAAATCAATTTTTATACCAATCGAAGTTACCATCTAGCAATGATTTTCGATGTTCGGATAGGTCGAATGTATGCAAAGCAACATTCTTAGAATCCTAGCCTATGGTTATCGTATAATTCATTCCTTTGATCAATAATGCTCAAGACAACTTTGAGTATGCTGTCAGCACTCATACAAGTCATCGCTATTGTGTCTCAAAATTTTACAAATCTCGTGACACCTCACGAGGATTACCCAGGCCTAGATTTTGCTAAATTGAAATACAATGAGTCATTCTCTTTCTGAAGTTAATCAGGAGTGGTCAATCTCATCTTGACTCACATACCGACTTTACAAGTACTTGACTATACCCAAAAATATTTTGAATCTATATTAAAAATATCGGTAGTCTGGCACCAAAGTACAGTAAGTTGTTTGCAAATCATCATAGTGACCTCAGATTGGAGGGACACTTATATCCATTGACCTTAGTTAGCTACTCTTGATAGTAGAGTGCTACATTGATCACGTTTACTATAGATGTACTCTTACATCTCACTTGGATGCCATACCAGTATCTCCACACACTTGGTTACGAGGCAACCAACGCAAATGGCATACAGCGATCTACACTCGATAAGTTATCATCCTTATTAATAACTTATCATTTGGTCATGAATAATTTAAGAACCATTCGATAAATCCTCCTTTATCGATTGATTATGATTCTAAAAACTTCATCATAATTTAGGAGTTTATTTAAAAAAGATAAAATTTTTATGATGAACCAGCCAAATAACTATTATTATTAGATAATTCATATACTAATTCTAATCATCTACTACTTAGATGATTGGCTTTAGGACACATTTTCCAACAACTTCCACTTGATCTAAAGCCAATCAGAATGATATCAAATATCCTATCTTCCACTTGAGTTCGTATAACTCCTTAGTTTCGAGGCCTTAGCAAATGGGTCGGTCAAGTTCTTCTTTTCCATCGATTTTCTAAAGATCGACGTCATCCTGATCAAAAATCAAAGGTGATAGCAATACAGAATATGCTGGTTCTTCGATTCTTTGATCCGAGATATGGCTCCAGTGCTACGATAGAACTAGACCATCGATGGAGGGTGCTACTCCCAATCTGCTAATAAACCTCAGCAACTATACAGCTTACATGGTAGCATCATATGCCATGATGTCTCTATATTACTAACTGAATAGGCTAAAGTATCCTGTGTCGAACCTTTCTAGCAAATTGCTCCTACAATTAGGATATGAGCCGACATTCTCTAGTTGTCATCTTGTTCTAAATGAAATTAAAATACCCACATATTTTAAGTCAGTACTTTTATATTTGAGTCATTGGACCTTAGTATTTTTTAAATACTTAAGGATTGTCTATACAATCTTCCAGTGGCTCTCATTTGGATCAGATTGGTATCTGCTCACTACCTCTAGTGAGTATACCATATCTGATCACATACATGGAGAAATAAGATGACAGCTAAACTTTTATTCTTTGCAATGCTGGGATGTCATTTTCGATTAAGAAAATTTCATCCACGGACAACATAAGGAATAACACTGCAAAATTTTTTGTCTAATTATAAATGCAGAATTTATCTTTATTCATAACAAAGGCATACGTTCAAAACATATGTTCTAATTCTGAGGTAATAGCCAAATGGACTTTAAGGTCTTTACCTTTCCGTTTGCGCTACTCTGATCCTTTTGAAAATTTATTCACACCCAATGAATTTTATCCCTTCAGGTGAATCAACTAGTATTCATACACTATTGATTTTCATGTACTTCAATTTGGATAACCATCTCGAATCTAGATACTGAAGTATCTGTCCACCTGATGCGGTACTCTATCGGATCTTCTTAAAGGTGATACTTTAATGGGCTCCAGATTTGATCTGATTAAATTCGATTCTGAAGGTTTACTAGATTACGTCAGTTCTTTTTTACCAATCAAACTTTTTCAAGTTCAACTTGATAGACATCGATTCCTTCTCTAAGAAACTCTATTCTAAAAGGAATGTCCTACTGCTGATGAACATCTTATGTTCTTTAGCATAGTAGAATTAATAATCCTTAAATACTTATTGGATCAGGATCCAAGTTTATCTGTGTGCAAATATATGACATAGACCAATCAACTCCAAACCCAAAAGTGAGAGAGTCTAGGTCTACGTCCGATCCATATCCCATATGGAATCTATGCGACAGATTTACTCAGAACCTTTTTCAGAGTAAAACTAGTAGCCACAAGAGCATAACTCTAAAACAGGCAGACAAGTGAGCCCTATAGTGGATTGAACCATGTCTAACAAAGTTCAATTTTTTCTTTCAGATATACTGTGTTTCGAAAAGAAATCCACTTGAGAGAAAATCCAATTCTCTCCTAGATATGTCAAAAACTCATTGAATAGGTATTCACCTCCTCGATATGATCGAAGAGTTCTAATACCTTTTCAGTTTATTTTTTCATTTCATTACTGAATCATTTGAATATTTCAAATAATTTAGGCCAGATGCACCCATGCCCAGATAGGTCATCTATAATGAAATATTAGTATCTTCCTTTGGCACTTAAGTTCATAAGTCCACATACATCACTATGTATGAGACTTGGAACTTTATTGGCTCATTCACCTTTTTCAGTAAAAGATGATTTTATCATTTTTTCAAGAAGATAAGATTCACAGACTATCAATGATTCACAATCATTGATGTCGAGATTTTTATCTCAAGCTAACCCATTTATCCTGTTCTTGTCAAGATGACTAAGCCTATAATGTCAAAGATAGATATCCATGACATAATCTAACTTGGGTGTGTACATTACACTTAACAGACTATATAAATATTAAATATTATTTCTTTATTATCCATGTATTACTGTAATATTATTTATAATAATATCATAATAATCTTTTTTATTGATAAATGATAATCATCTCTGACCAAAAGGCCATTAGAGATCACATTTATCATAAACGATGGACAATAGTGACAATCACTCAAAATGACATCTATTAAAAATAAGCTTGATAAATCCTAAAGTTAGGATTGGATCAAGACTTTCATCCCTAACGTTCAGATATTTCTCATCATTTTCAAATATCCCACTTACTTGTAGTCTTTACAACAAATTATATAAGACTACCAGCATCTAATACCCATGTAGTAGAATTATTTATAGAAAAATTTTAAGGTGTTATCATATAACATCTTTAATGAGCAACTTTTAGTTCTTTCTCTTGTTTAGCCTGTTATGGTCAAGTGTAGTAAGACAATTCTTCTTCCTATGACCCTGCTTCTAACATTAGAAGCATTATGCCTGATTTGGGTTAACCTTGGACTAATTGTTTGATTGGGCTTAGAAGCCGTAGTACGAACCCATTTATACTATTGAACCAAATTCAACTCTTGAAACTAATTATCGAAGTTGGATCCCACAAGTCATCACTGTCTAACAGTGATAGGAATAATTAGGATTTAGCCTTAATTTGAGAAAAGAGAACATTGACCTAAGTATATGCATTATGTTAAGCCTAAAGACTTGGACTTTAGTCTAAAGGTTCTCCCACTATTTTGTTCAAATTAATAGCCTCTACCTCCAATTTAAAAAATTACTTTAATTCTCTAGTAGGTACTAGAATCCACATAGACTGCACATAAGTCCAATTATGGTTGGTCAACCCATGTACATCTAAGAATAGGTTTATAACCAATTATTTCTCTAAACAACTTTTAGTAATTTAATTTTGTCCTAGAAACCTAATCAATAGGCTTGGGCCTCCACTGTAAGAATCTGATTAGGTCCAACCATTAACATGAGCATACTTGGTGCATCTAACTAACGAATGATTAAGTCCAATTATGGTTGGTCAACCTAACTACAATTAGAGAGACACATCTAAATCATCATATGATGAATGATAATTCCATTAGTCAACAAGCACCAGGCCTATGAGCCTCCAATGATTATTGAGTTAATGGACTTATTATCAAACACCTAAATGGAAGGCTATGGCTTGGTTATCTCCATAACTTTATCATTTTAAGGACCTAATAATTTTAGAAAATTTAAATTATTAGTGATTTAAGAATCGAAAGAATAAGGACCAATTTGCTTCTACTAACTTCACCAAGTCAGGTCCTCCCACTGACTTCACAGGTCATTGATAAGGATTATGATCAATTTTGGTCCATGGGCATCTATATCAGTCTGACTGAATGAAATCAGTTTCATTGATTTCCTATGTGACATGGATTAGCTTGAATCAATAAGCAACCTAATCGAAATTTGATTAACCACATTGGCCAGGTAAGTGAGATCGGTGGGAGAGTTTGCCAAGACTTGCCTTAGACACCATCATAAATGGTCGGATAAGCGGACTGCTAATTAAAAACCATAAATCTAAAATGCCAGACTTACCTTAGACACCAATTAGTTTGTCAGTTTTGATTTGATCTGCCTAAAGACTCGGGCTCGACTACTGAGCCACGATCAGGTCCATTTATTAGATATATGGACTTTGATCAACTACAACTATTGAATTGATCTATATAAAAAAATGACCTAATCCTAATTAACTATTAATTAGATTTGATCAAATTCTTAACTAAGTTCATATTTAATCTAACCCTAGGTCTAACCCAGTTAATGATCTGATCAAAACTAATCCATTTAACTTTTAACCCAAGTTTTATGAAATTATTTTAGGATCTTCAAATCATAAATCTAGATCCTAAACAATCACTTAATTCTTAATTAAGTTCAAATTTTGGATTTATGGAACCTCAAAACTAGTTTTTGATTTTATTATTTAAAATATTTTTAAATTATAAATAATTTATGTTGAATCATATTCAATACATGGTTTTAGATCTAATTTATTTCATTATTTAGATCATGTCTTAGGATTTTGAATCTAGGATTTTACAGAAAGTAAGTTCTTAATTTAAATTCTGTAAAATAAATATGTCATATATATACATTCTAGATTCAAAACAAAAATTACATATCAACATATGCAATAAGAGGATCTAGATCTAAACATAAAATACATCATGTGGATCAGATCATAAACCATTTAAAATTAAATTTAAAATCTAAAATTAAATCATAAATTATTTTAAATCTCATCTAATATATTTATGACTTATGTTTCTCGGATAAGCACATACTAGGATAACTTTTCTACTATAATGAGTAAATCTTACAGCAGGACAATCTTATGGTAGTATGTGCAATCATGATATTATTTAGATCTAATCAAAATAATCTAAAATAGATCAAATATATATTTAATTTTAGATTTAAATTAGATAATTAAATCATAAATTTTCTTAGATCTAATCTAAATTATTCGTGATTTAGATTCATATCAGCACATACTAGGACAACCTTTTCATTGTAAGGGATTAACCTTACAATAGGACAACCTTATGGCAGTATGTGAGATCTTTAATTAATTTTAATTTTTAGATTTAATCTAATACAAATATGATCATGTTATAAAAGAACAAGGCTCTGAAACTAGTGTTAAGAAACATGCAGGATTTCATGCATAGATTTCAAAATTTTTTCGAAATAAAGAGCAGGAAAAGACATAGATTAAATTATTTAATCTACAACATGCATGTAACCAAATTATAAAATCCTACATCAAGGATCTATAATATGTTATGATATAAATATAAATTTAAAATTAAATTAATCATAAGTGATATTGATCATATTAATATCTAGATCTAGAATAATTCTAGATTTAACTCTAGATCGCATCTGGGTCACCAAAAGATCAAATTTCTTACCTTTGCATTGGTCGAAAACTCCATGGTTGAATTCGTTATTGTCTTTGAATTGTACACACGTCCGACCTCTATAGGTAATCCATACGAATCTGCAACACAGATTAGAGATTTGTCGAACGAAGATCCGCTCGAAGTGCTAGCTTCTCGCAGATTTCTCCTAATGGTTAATCAAATATATGTTCTTCAGATCTCTTGGATACTCCAAGAGATAAAAAATATGAGGAGAAATAAGGGAGGAATCCAACCCTTGGATCTTTCATAAATCAAAAAATAAAATCAAGAAAAAACAAATCCTAAGAGAAGATAAATCTTCTCCTTCAGGACATCAACGGTCGATGTCTTGAAAATATCTCTATGCTAGGACAAAAGGAGACCTTCTCATCTAGGATTTTTTCTAAATTTTTAGATATAAGATTTTTAATTTTATTTATATAAAAATCTCATAAAAAAAGGAGAAGAAGGGTTCTTAAGGAAACCCTAAGAGAAGACCTTCTCTTCTTCTTCTTGCATCAGGACATGATTAGATCATGTCCAAAAATTAACACCATGCCCCAACAACTTGGAGCACTCATCCCTACACCCAAATCCTCTCTCACTCTCAAATTTTTATCATATAAAAATTATAAATAAAATAGAAAGAGAGAAGCAAAAAAAATATATATATAAGAGAAAATAATCTTCTCTTACCTTGTCTCTTCAAGACATCAATCTTTGATATCTTAATTGAAGGCTCTTCTTCATGAATCTTGGTGCTACAAATCTTTCAAGCCTTCTCCTCCTTTTTCTCTAATTTTTCATGATTTTTTAAGGATTTTTCACATCCCCTAACCATCTCAAAAGAGGCATCCATCTTTTATTGCATGACTAGATCAAAACCTAGTCAAAGGAGGACTTCTATGGGGCGTCCAATTCTTGGACGCCCCTCCCTTGATTTTTGGCATGTGAAATAGAAAACCAACGCACAAAAGAAAGGAAGAAAGGGTGGAAATCAAAAGGAGGGCGTGGGTAGAGGTGGCATACAAGGGAGAAAGGAGTTTGATCAAAAGGGGACTCTTACAAGAAGGAAAGAAATTCCAACTCTTTCTTGTTTTGACCAAGTCCTAACAAACTCTCAAAAAATCTGATACGTGAGCATGGATACTCCTCTTTGGCATGGGATTTCACATAGAAAAAATCAAAAATTAAAATAATGGGCGTGGGGTCTTAGGTGTAAGAGAAAGAGAGAGAGAGAGAGTCCCAGTCCAACTAGAACTCATCTTGTTTGACTAGGTCAAAATAGATTTGAACCTGATTTAAATCATATTTAAATGAGATTAAATGCAACCCAATTAAGGATGATCCTTATCCAACTAGAAGCCCAATTAAATCAGATTAAATCAAGATTTAAATCTAATTTAAATTCTAAATCAATTAGGTGCACCCAAGTCCTAGTTAAATAAGAAATTGTTCTTTCTTACAATTGGCTTATCCAATAAATAAATTAGACTTAATCTAATTAAGTCTAAACTAATTTTAATTGAATCTAATTCAATTAGACTTGAACTCAACTCGATTACTCAATCAGATTGAGTCAATTAGCAATATAATTGCTAATTGATCCTCCTGCAATACTTGCATTAGGTCAAACATCAATCGTATTGATGGATTGATCTTAGAATGATTCTCAATCATTGATTAACCATCTGATCATGTTATAAGCTCTAATATGTATGACTCTATAAGTTTAAACCTAAGCTGGTAGCACAGAAATCAATTTCTGTACCAATCAAAGTTACCATCTAGAAATGGCTTCCGACGTCCGGATAGGTCGAATGTATGCAAAGCAACAGTCTTAGAACCCTGACCTATGGTTACCATATAATTCATTCTTTAACCAATAATGCTCAAGATGACTTTGAGTATACTGTCAGCACTCATACAAGTCATCGCTATTATGTCTCAAAATTTTATAAATTTCGTGACACCTCATAAGAATTACCTAGGCCTAGGTTTTGCTAAATTAAAACATAGCGAGTCATTCTTTTTCTGAAGTTAATCAGAAGTGGTCAATCCCATCTTGACTCACACACCAACTTTACAAGTATTTGATTATACCCAAAAATCTTTCGAACCTATATTAGAAATACAGACAATCCGACATCAAAGTACAGTGAGTTGCTTGCAAGTCACCATTGTGATCTTAGGTCGGAGGAACACTTATATCCATTAGCCTTAGCTAGCTATTCTTGATAGTAGAGTGCTACATTAGTCACGTTCAGTGCAGATATACTCCTACATCTCATCTAGAAACCATACCAATGTCTTGACACCACTTGGTTACGAGGACAACCAATACATATGGCATACAATAATCTATACTCGATAAGTTATCATCCTTATTAATAACTTATCATTTGATCTTGAATAATTAAAGAACCATTCAATAAATTTTCTTTTATCGATTGATTATGGTTTTAAGGACTTCATCATAATTTAGAAGTTTATTTAAGGAAAATAGAACTTTTATGATGAGTCAGCCAAATAACTATTATTATTAGATAATTCATATACTAATTTCAATCATCTACTATTTAGATGATTGACTTTAGAACATATTTTCTAACAGTGCTATCTCTCGATAGGCCATAGAATATTTCTCTAAAAAGGATTGTCCGATAACTCCTGAAGAGAGAGAGCGTATGAGTAGAGTCCCATATGCTTTGATAGTGAGATCTATCATATACGTCATGATATGTACGAGATCAGACATGACATACTCACTAAGAGTAGTGAGTAGATATCAGTCTGACCCTAGAGAAAATCATTGAAAAGTGGTTAAAGCCATCCTTAAATATTTGAGAAATACTAAGGATCAATGATTGATTTATGGCGAATCAAATCTAAAACTCATAGAATTTATAAACTTCAGCTTTCAATCTAACCATGATGACATCAAAAGCATGTTGAAATATATTTTTATTCTGAATGGTGGAGCGATCTGCTGGAAGAGTTTCAAGCAGCATACCATTGCAGACTCTATTGGCAAAATAGAGTACATCGCAACATCAGATACCGTAAAGAAAGCTGTGTAGCTGAAAAAGTTTATCATTGAGCTTGGAGTAGCACTCTTCCTAGATGGTCCAATCCTGCTCTACTACGACAACACTGATGCCATAGCTCAAACGAAGGAACCAAAGGCACATCAGTGGATGAAGCATATCCTACATCGCTTCCATCTAGTCTGGAAGATCATGGATTGAGGTGACATCGATCTTCAAAAGATCAATAAAAAAGAGAATCTAACTGACCTCTTCACTAAAGTCCTAGCGATAAAGAAGTTCGACAACCATAAGTTGAAGATGGGTATTAGATACCGTGTCAAGTGGCTTTAGGATAAGTGAAAGTTGTTGAAAAATATGTTCCAAAGCCAATCATCAGCTTATTAATGATTGACCTATATTATAATTATAATTAATTTATTAATTAATAAAATATTTTTTTAATATTTTTATCATCAAGTATTCATCTTCTAACGAACTCCATTACTGTGATGAAATCCTTAGGACTTGTTGGTGCAGAATCTGGTTGATGTCGGATCAAGCTGGAGTTGAGGAAGAAGAGATCACCGTCGGTGATCTATAAAATAAAGTTCCATTCGAAGTCGATGGTGGTGGCTTCGGTAGGATCCTCCGACGATCAAGTCAGCTATTCTGGCCAACTGAAATGGAGTGCTCAAGAAAGAATTCAGTAGAGTTTTGGGAAGAAGAAGAGAGCTTCAAGAAAATATATCTGGATGGTCTCTTTTATAGATGGAGCCTGTAATAGAATAATAGTGATAGCCATAACCGTCCAGTAGTAGGCCGCTCGGAGCCACGTGAAGTTTGTTATGGAGAGAGGTGTCACCTATAGTAGACTGATAGTGATAGCCGTAACCATCCGATAGTAGATCGCTCGAGACCACATGAAGTTTGTTACAGAGAGAGGTGTTCATTATCGTGATGTGCCTATTCGTTGAGATTTAATAGTTGAAGTTCAGAGAAAGTAGACGTTGGTTGGTGAAGAGCTTTGACATATATCAATTTTAGAGGAGTTCGGACTCCTAAAGAAAATACGGCTAGAGGGGATCATCGAGGAGGAATGCTAGTTGAAATCTGAAAATAATCCGTTGGAGGAATCCGAATGGAGTTCGACTGATGGTGAAGTCAAGAAGGAGTTCGATTGATGGAGAAGTCCGATCGAAGGAGAAGTTCGGGAGGAGTTCGACTGAAGAAAAAATTTGGATGGAGTCCGACTGATGGAGGAGTCCGATTGAAGGAGAAGTTCGAAAGGAGTTTGACTGATGGAGGTGTTTGGAAGAAGTTCGACTGATGGAGAAGTTCGATTGAAGGAGAAGTCTGAAAGAAGTCTGACCCTAGAGGAGTCTGGAAGGAGTTTGACTATTAGTGGAGTTCGAAAGGGGTTCAACTATTGGAGGAACCCGACTGAAGAAGAAGTCTGAAAGGAGTTTGACTGCTGGAGGAGTTTGTAAGGAGTTCGACTGTTGGAAGAGTCCAACTGAAGGAGAAGGTCGGAAGAAGTTTGACTACTGAAGGAGTCCTACTGAAGGAGAAGTTCAGAAGGAGTTCGGCTACTAAAGGAATATGATTGAAGGAGAAGTCTAAAAGAAGTTTGGCTATTGAAGGAGTCTGGAAGAAGTTTGGCCGCTGGAGGAGTCCGAAAGGAGTTCGACTGTTGGAGGAACTTGACTGAAGGAGAAGGTCGGAAGGAGTTTGGCTACTGGAGGAGTCTGACTGGAGAAGAAGGCTGGAAGAAGTTTGGCTGTTGGAGGAGTTTGACTGAAGGAGAAGTCTTAAAGGAGTTCTGCTACTGAAGGAGTTTGGAAGGAGTTTGGCCGTTGGAGGAGTCTAGAAGGAGTTTGGCTGTTGGAGAAAATCGACTGAAGAAGAAGGTCGAAAGGAGTTTGACTATTGGTGGAGTTCGACTAAAGGAGATGGCCAAAAGGAGTTCGACTGCTGGAGGAGTTCGAAAGGAGTTCAGCTGCTAGAGGAGTCCAGAAGGAGTTTGACTGCTGGAGGAATTTGACTGAAGGAGAAGGTCGGAAGGAGTTTGGCTGCTGAAGGAGTTCGACTAAAGGAGAAGGCCAGAAGGAGTTTGACCGTTGGAGGAGTTCGGAAGGAGTTCAGCTGCTGGAGGAACCCGACTGAAGGAGAAAGGCTGGAAGGAGTTCGGCTACTGAAAGAGTTTGATTGAAGGAGAAGGCCAGAAGGAGTTCGGTTGCTGGAGAAGTCCAAAAGGAGATTGGCTGTTGAAGGAGTTTGGAAGGAGTTTGGCTGCTGGAGGAGTCCGAGAGGAGTTCGGCTGCTGGAGGAATCCGACTAAAGGAGAAGGTCGGAAGGAGTTTGACTGCTGGAGGAGTCTGGAAGGGATTCGCTGTTGGAGAAATCCAATTGAAGGAGAAGTCTGGAAGGAGTTTGGCTATTGGAGGAATCTGAAAGAAGTTTGACTGCTGGAGGAGTCGGAAGGAGTTTGACCATTGGAGGAGTTCGGAAGGGGTTCGGCCGCTGGAGGAGTCTGGAAGGAGTTTGACTGTCGAAGGAGTCTGGGAGGGGTTTGCCCGCTAGAGGAGTTCAGCTGCTGAAGGAGTTTGGATGGGATTCGATCGCTGGAGGAGTTCGGAAGGAGTTTGGAAGGGGTTCGACTGTTGGAGGAGTTCGACCGCTGGAGGAGTCCGAGAGTGGTTTGGCCACTGGAGAAAGAATTTTCGATCAAAGCTCTTTCATGATTACCAGTTACATTAGGCTAAGATTCAGACTGAACTTCGGTGGGAGTGGGGTTTACCTCCAATAATAGTTTTCCTACTCTCGAGTTCGAAATTCGAAGGAAGGAAGAAAAAAAGGCAACGATCGAAGTCTGATCCCGAGTTCTCACGCTTGTTGCTTGTTGCGGATGATAAGTGATAAAAATATACTAATAAAAGTATTAAATTATAAAATAAATTATTCTATTTTTTTAGAAATTGATACTTTTGTTAATCTTATGTAGGAAAGAAGGCCACCAATATGAAGATCTTATTTTTCTGATTTAGATGAAACAAATTTCAGACAAAACGGACTTCAAACGAGCCCAAAATTGAATTTCAAAAAAAAAAAGTCGATCCGATTCAAACCAGCTCAGAAAAATTGGCTCAGCAGACCACCCAGTTTGACCGCACCCAGCAGACCGATCCGCTGATGCAATGTTGATGCCAAGCTGACGTCATCATTTTTTGCAGTGCACGGTGGACCGTTTGGAGGGCATTTTGGGGATTTCACATGGAGAAGCGCACTCTAATTGGCTGAAGAATGCGGCGATCCATGCAACACCGAATTCACACATGATCTACAGAGGACAATTTGGGAATTCTATCTGATCTGATGTGCGCCTTTCACTGGAATTTGATCGGACGGTCGAAATGCATGCATTAACGAACGACAGATGCAGCTCCCGATCGAGATCCAATGGCTGAGATTCATCCTGACTTTAAAACTAAGAATCAGAGGCTTCTCTATGCACGATCTAATGGGCTAGATTCAATCAAAGACAGATCCAATGGCTGCCATGAATTCCTACTTGATCTGGGATATTTTAAAGAATTTTTAAGCGATTTTTGATCCATTGGATGCTGATCTGAAGGCCAGAATCATCCAGGATCTTAATTTGACTTATGTTAAGAGTTTTAGACCTAATTTAGTTAGGATTTCTTCCAAAAATCTACCTCTTAGCCTACAAAAAGGAGGGCTACCTACTGTTGCCGAGAGAAGAAAAGAAAGAGACAGAAAGAAAAAAAAAGAGGAAAAAAAGAAAAAGAAGAGAGAGGCAGAAATAGAAGAGAGATTTTTGAGAGAAAGAAAAGAAAGGACTTTTAATTTTTATATTCTTTTCTTCTTCTAATAATCAAGACATCGATCAAGGAGCTTCTCTTCTTCTTCACTAAATTTTCCGCACCAAGAGTGACGGACAATCAATTTCAGCAATCAAACAATCTAATTTCTTTATGCTTTTTATTTTATTTGCTATTTTTGAACTTGTTATCATGAACTAAATTTTTTTTACTAAGGCTAAGGTGTAGCCACTCTTTTGATGCAATATTCAGTGTAATTTATTTTTAATTTAAAATTTTATTCATAAGGAGTATATAAATCTGATCTTAATGCTTTTAGTTTACTGACCATCTTCTAATTGACCTGATGAACATAGATGTTACGGACCAAGTACATCTATATTATTGCTTCTTGATTATATACCTTGTATTATGAATCAAATTAGAATTCATATGCATGCAAAAATTTTAGTGCGCTTTGGATGCAGCGTATTTTAATTAGAGGATTTCACAAAACTTAATGCATTAATATTTATTTAAATTACATCTGGATACCAAAGGATAATTAATAAATATTGATAGTTTTGCTATGCCTGGACCAAAGGATAGTGAATAAATTAGGAGACTCCACCGTCACATGAAATAAAATTAATCTAATAATCTGAATATTGTATTGACTGAGTTGGTGAACCGATTGCCTTAGTAATCCATTGCTCTTAAGTTTAAAATCCTAATAATTACACTCTCTCTATTTTCTTAAAATTTTTAATTATTTTTTTATTTTGTTCTTTAATTTCTTATTCTCATAAATCGATCTTCTAAATAAAGCATAGGAAAGAGCTTTTCAGTACTTATTTTTCAATCCTCTAGAGATGATACTCTACTCATTTACTTTATTACTTGATCGACTGGTGCACTTGTCATTGCTATAGATTAGCACACATCAAGTTTTTGGCACCGTTGTCGGGGACTGTGTCTAAAATAATATTAAAATTTTGATCCTAGCTTTACTTTAGAATTTTATTTTTAATTTTTATTATTATTTTATTTTTTTAAAAAAATTTGTTCAGTGTATGACATGTACTGGATATAGTAACTTACTACCTTTAGATCCAGAAATTGAAAGAATCATTAGAAGACTATAACAAGAAAGAAACATGGCAGCTGAAGATCCTAACGACATCGATCTAGGATTGGATATGGAGACCAAAGGGCAACATGAAGCTATTCGATCAGTACATCGTTCATTAAATGATTACATCACATCATCTGTAGTCGATGCGCTTCGAGCATCAGGAGACCGCCTGTACGAGCAAACAACTTCGAAATAAAATCGGCGATGATCTAGATGATTCAATCAACTGTCCAATTCAGTGGACACGTGCATGATGATCCGAATGTCCATATTTCTAACTTTCTTGAACTTTATGATACTTTTAAAATTAATGGGGTGTTGGATAATGCTATTAGATTAAGGTTATTTTCTTTCTCTTTATGGGACAAAGCTAAAAGTTGGCTTCATTCTCTTCCTACAGGTTCTATCTCAACTTGAGATATCCTAGCCCAAAAATTCTTAGCCAAGTACTTTTCACCTTCCAAGACTGCCAAGATGCGCAACGATATCACTTCTTTTATGTAGATGGATATGGAGACACTATATGAGGCTTGGGAGCATTTCAAGAAACTATTGAGGAGATGTCCGCATCATCAACTATCCGTATGGCTTTAGGTACAAACTTTCTATAATGATTTATCTCCTACTAATCGTTCTATGATTAATGCAGCAGCAGGAGGAACCATTAATCGAAAAATGGAGGAAGAAGCCTTCAATTTGATCGATGAGATGGCATCAAATAGCTATCAGTGGTAGACAAAATGCATGATGCCAAAAAGACCAGCAGCTATGCAGGGAGTAGATTGCGTGCTAACCTTACTAGCTAAAATTGCAGCCCTTAGAGCTGAAGTCAACAACTTAAAGAAAACAGCTATGCATATTCAGAGCATCACCTGTGACCTATGTAAGGAGGACACGATATGAGCAATTGCCAGACAGGTAATCTTTTTGCTAAAGCAACTGATACAGCTAATTATGTTGGTAATTTTTTAGGCCGCAACAAAATAATCCCTACTCCAACACATACAATCAAGGGTGGAGGCAGCACCCAAATTTTTCATGGAGTAATTAAAATACAGCACAATAGCCACCCCCAAGATTCTAAGTACCTGAAAAGAAGTCCAACATGGAAGAGCTGATGGTCAAATTTATGCAAAATCAAGAAGCAACTATAAAAAATTTAGAAGTCAAACTTAGACAGGACCAAGTAGCAGCAATTCAAAACTTGGAGATGCAAATAGATCAAATGGCTAAGATAATCTTTGAGAGACCTTAGGGATCCTTGCCTAGCAACACGGAGACCAATCCAAGGGAGCAAGTCAATGCTATCACCCTAAGAAGTGGTATAAAGCTAGAGGAACCACATTAGAAGAAAGAGACTGAAGAGCCAACTATAAATAAGGAATCATCAACTAAAATTGGTTAGTCACCAAAACAATCAGCAGATGGATGGTCTCTAGGTATACAGTTTGCCGATCCAAATGTAAAGCCCTACGTGCCGCCACTACCATTTCTAGAGAGACAAATACAACATCCAGATAAGAAATTTTCTAACTATTTCAAAATATTAAAGAATTTACATATTAATATTTCTTTTATAGATGCTATCACTCAAATGCCTAGGTATGCCAAGTTTCTCAAAGAAATCCTAAAAAATAAGAAAAAGCTGAAGGAACATGAGAGAATAAATTTGAATGAAGAATGCTCAGCAATACTTCAAAATAAATTATCATAGAAGCTAAAAGATTCAGAGAGTTTTACTATTCCTTGCATTATTGGTGATTATAGTTTTGATAAAATTTTATGTGATTTAGGAGCAAGTATTAATCTCATATCTTTTTCTATTTTCAGAAAGCTGGGTCTAGGAGAATCGAAGCCTACCACTATTACTCTTCAATTAGCCGATAGATCCATCAAATATCCAAGAGGTATAGTGGAGGATATCTTGGTAAAGGTAAGCAAGTTTATTTTTTCTATTGATTTTATTGTTCTTGATATGAAAGAAGATCATGAAGTACCCCTTATTTTAGGGAAACCCTTTTTAGCTATTAGAAGAGCTTTAATAGATGTTCAACAAGAAAAATTAATTCTTAGAATCCAAGATGGTAAGTTACTTTTAATGTTTTCAAAGATACTAAATATCCTGATGATAATCAAACTTATTTTCTAATTGATATTATTGATAATTTAGTATATAAGAATTCTATAGAAAATAGATTTGAGACTATAAAAGTTAGCAATGTCCAATTGAAAAAGGACTCGACCAAATATGAAAGTATTCCAATTGAAGTGGCACCAGATTGATTCAACTCAAAACTCAAAGAAAGTCAAGCTGAAGACTATAAATCAGAACTACTAGATAGGTTGTTTCTTTTCTTTTTAGTTTTAATCATTTTTCTTTTTTTTTATTTTTTAGTAACTTATTATTACTTTTTTACTGCTTTGGTGTGTATTTTTAATTTTGCAGAAAAAAATCAATGAGAACTCAAGTAAAATTTCAAAGCTTCAAAGAATCAGACCAAACCAAATCAAGTGTACTCCTTCCTATCCTTTATTGCATCCTTTATTTTTCTTTCTCCTTTAAGAAGTCTACCTTCTCGTCAATGACTGACTCGATGCTGTGTTAGATATATGTGCCCTAGAAGCCAGAATTGGCTGACACTTGTAATACACTTCTAGGGGCAAAATTATAATTTTGACTAAAATCAATAAATGGGTTATTTTCTATCACATATGTGTATTTAGTGTCTGTGATACATCCTTTGAGTTAATGGTAATGATAATTCATATTTTCAAGAGTTGAAAATTTAAGACATGAATAATCATTATTAACTCATAAAATTGCTCCCGACCATAGGATCATCACGAGGATGGTGATTGATCCGGAAGGTTGGTGTACAATCGCTTCTCTTTAGTAGATGAGTCTTGAGTCTACGGTGTGGAGACACCGGAGCGAGAGTACAGGTACTCGTTAGAGAACGAGGGCACTGAGCGTGACCACCTCGAGTAGTCATTAGGGAGTCTACCTTCTCGTCAATGACTGACTCGATGCTGCAGTAGTGTGTCTGGTTCTTTGACCTGAGATGCATCGGCAGTTCACCTTGAGGGTGTTATAGTTTGACTACACCATTACTCGGTCTCCTAGCCATATGGAACCCTGAGGTGTATGTTGGCTATAGCATGTTCATTGTAGGAACTGGATTGCATCAAGATGGAATCTATCTACCTCGGTGGTAGAGGAGCAGCCCTATGATGAATCATGAGAATCAAGTCCAGAAGCCCATGGCCATGGCAGAGTGAAATAATAGAAAGAGTTTCTATTTAGATTTTCACATTGGACTCGAATCGAATGATTACATCATATGACAGAGACTAGGGTTTGACGAGTTCACCTTAACCCTAATCTGATCGGGGCTCAAGATAGAAGAACTTAATCACACAGGTAGCTGCACCAAGAGGTTCGCATTCAGCTCTGATGGGTTGCCACCATATACTGCTAGGTGTCACTGGTGGATTTTGGGAGCAATTAGAATGATTTAGATGATCGATCATTCTAGCTGTTCGAATCAGAAGAGTTCTGATCCATCGAAAGGAGTTTCGATGATGTCGATGATAGAGATCATGACATATCCCATTACCATACAGAACTGAACCTAACTGGGTCACACAAACAAGGGTTTGAATCTGGTGATCATCAATTGAACTGATCTAGTTCAATTGATCTGAATGAGATTCAATTAGGTTCAAGGAAATCGTGCTAGCACTCGATTGAACCTAACGTTCTTCTTTTACTATCATAAATAAGTTGTCCTGACTGAGCCAAAGGAGTTTGTGCTCAATCAGAGGCCTTCATATGGTCTGACTGGAGGTTGTCCAAGTCAGAAAAGGTTGTCTTATTTTGTAAGACATTACCTGCCATTTTTGGTCACCTGCCATTTCTTGTTCTTTGACTTTGGTCAAAAGTCTACCTTTGACTGGTCAAACGTTGACCATTGACACTTTGACTTTTGACCACATGTCATGCACCTATTGGAGAGCTGGTGGGGGCCTGTCCCCCTGCCAGAACCTGGCAAGGAGAAGGGCGCACGCCACCCTAGGCGTGTGCCCAAGTTGGAGGCGCCTAGGAGTCCTTGTTGGACAAGGACTCCATCTCCTTTTTGGATTCCAATTAGAGTTCTTCTAAGAACCAACTTTGACTGGTCTTAGGCACCCTCTAAGGAGGAATCCAGGGGACTCTATTCCCACCAATCAGATTTAGATCTGATTTCACAAAGGGTTGTGATTGGTTGGGAAGAAGAGGAGTTGGATCACAGCTTAGTCTATAAATAAGACCCTGCGCCCAACTCAGATTAGAATGATTGAGATCAGAGTTTCCCCATGCCCCAAGGCTGCCTCTCCCCTCCTTCCTCCATGCCAAACCTTCTTCTCCCTCTCCTCTCCACGTCCAAAAGGTTTTGGACTTGGTTGGTGCGATTCCAGATCAAAGAAAGGCGATCAAAAGCAAGAAGGCTGCGCTGCTGCAAAGGACGACTGCTGATCTTCAAAAGGAGTTTTGAAGATCCTCCAGATCAGATCCAGATCTGAATTTTTGGAGATGTGATAGAGAAGAAGAGGATCTCCAGATCCAACCCGAGTGGATACCGGTAGAGGCCAGGCGCTTGCGTGGCTAGATCCAGAACCTTCCGCTGCAAACAGGATCATCAACAGGGTAATAGGATTACCCAAATCAGGTAAATTAAATTTGATTTAATTTATCTTTATTTTATTTTATTTATTAAAATAATAAGAATCAGATCTGAAACATATCAAGATCTGATTAGATCAAAGAAAAAATTTTTGAAATATATCTCTTGATCTGATCAGATCTGAACGAACCTGGACCGAAAAATCAGGATTTCCCTTCAACTGGTATCAGAGCCATGGTTCTAAAATTGTTTAGATCTAATTTTAAATTTATTTTAATTAAAAAATAATTGATTTTAGATGTCACATGAGATGTGATCAGATCTGAAAATCAGAAAAAATTAAAATTAAATGATTTGGATCTAAGATTAGAAAATATGCATGACTAGTTCTAGAATAGAATAGTTCTATAGAATAGTCTTGCATGTTTTTGATTTAATCTGATTAAATCATATTTTAGATCTATTTATTTACTATTTTTTGATATTATAATGGTTATAATAACATCTAAAAAATAGTAAATAAAAATTATTTAATTTTAAATATCATATGAGATATGATTGATGCATGTCTAGACTAGTTGTAGAATAGTTCTACATAATTATCTAGATTAGGGTTTATTTTGATAAGATCAATTTAAATCTAATTTTTTAGATTATTATGAGATAATTTAGATCTGAAAAATATGCATGATTTGATACATGAGATGTATGCAAAATATGCCATGATTAGATCTAATTTGTATATGAGATATATGATATAGATCTAAAACTATTTTGTAGTATTGCATGTTCCTGATTAAGGCGTTCCTCTTGGCCGTCCGGTCATAAGAACGAAGAAGGGTTTAAAGGCCCTCTCTTCCCATTCGATGGGGTGTTCTTATGATGTGTAGGGGTGCTGCGTGTTCGTCCTTAATCAGAAATCCAAAACTTACTTTCTGCAAAACCCTAGATCCTGAAACCCTAGGATTTATTGTGCATATTTTGTTTATGAACCCTACTTAATTAAGAATTAAGATTTATGGAATATTAATTAGGTCTAAAATTGAGAATTTCAGATCTAAGACATATTCATAATACTGGGTTCGGGCTTGGGTAGCTCAATTAGGTCTAAGCGGTTGATCAAACCGAATCAAGAGTTGGTTAGATGGGATCAACAATGCTTAAATTGACCAGCCTAATAGGATTAAGTCTGGGTCAAGATCGAGTCACGATCAAGCAAGACCTAATTAGGCTCAGAGGTTAGAGTCTGGATTGTAGGCTAACCCAATTGGTTCTGGCTCAACAATTTGGTGTCTAAGGTAAGTTTGGCACATACGACCGACTGGTTTTTAATTGGAAGCTACTCGACCTGAATGCATTCTTGTACGAGTTAATGGCATATTCCTTCCACCGATCTCACTTACCTGGCCATATCTGTTGACACAGTTCTGATCTGAGGTGGTCAATAATCCGAGCTAACCCATGCCACTAGGTTAGTCATAATTGTTATGACTAAGCCAAGTCTAGTTTAATGAGACCTGAATCAATTCTCCCTAAGAAAAGATTAAGTCTGAGGTCTTCCACCATTGTAGATGTGCGGGCCCTTCCCGGGGTTGATTGTTCTCGGCTGGATACAGTGGCTCAGTTGCACCGGAAAGATGCAACCATGTCTATTAGGCATTGGATGCTATGGGCTGGAGGATGAGTTGGGCTCAATATTTCGGATACGGTGAGAGACTCAATTAGGAACCCAGTCTATGCAAATGGTGGGTCTGACTTAACTAAGGAGTGGATCAATATTCCGGATACGGTGAGATTCATGAATTAGAGACCAAGTTTGGGTGCACCATGATTAGAGAATCATTGAACAAGAGTTGTTCACTCATTGGCTAACCCATCACCAATAACTGTTAGGTGAGGTGATGAGTCAGTTGGTGAGACCGCACCACCCACTAGAAATCATTAATCATGGAGATTTTTGCATCTCTACAGAGGGAGTGTAGGGATCCGAGAAAATAGTGGGAGCTAATTTGTTTAAAAATAAAATCCTAAATAAATTGGTCAAGTCAAAATTACAGTATCTAACTAGAATCTTTGACTCTCTACAGGAAAATGTCTGCGTCCAACCCATTGGCACGTATCCTGGACACACATAGACTGACTGGACCCAATTATAAAGATTGGCTCAGGAACTACAAAATTAGTTTTGGGTTTCGAGAAGTTAACCCATGTTTTGGACCAGGACCCTCCCACCTTACCAGCCCGTCCATCTGTTGAACAGAGAGCGTCTCTGAAAAATGGATAGACGAAGATAATAAGGCCAGATATTACATGTTGGGCTCGATGTCTGATGAGCTCCAGCGCCAACATGAAGATATCGGGACTGCTCGCCAAATGTTGGCTCACCTGCAGGAGATGTTTGGTGAACAGAGTCGCGCAGCCAAATATCAAGTCACGAAATGACTTTTTAAGGCTAAGATGCGTGATGGGCAGTCAGTCCAAGATCACTGTCTGACAATGATCAAGGAGATGGAAGAGCTTGAGAAGCTCGGTGTGAAGTTAGACTTGGACCTGCAGAACGATATTATTCTGCAATCCTTGACTGATGCATATGGGCAATTCATCATGAATTACCACATGCATAAACTTCAAAATTCCTTGGCCGAATTAATGAATATGCTGGTTACCGCTGAGCTTTCTATGAAAGGTTCTAAAGGCTCAGTTCTTGCTATGGAACGGACTTCTTCCAAAAGAAAGTCTTATGGAAAGAAAAAGAAGTCTGTGAAAAAGCAAAAGGTGGAAGGATCAAAGAAGAAGAAGGCAGAGCCGAAGAAAAAGGCCGATGTCAAAGGAAAGTGTTTCCATTGCAACAGCGACGGCCATTGGAAGCGGAACTGCCCTACTTACCTGGCCACCCTGAAGAACAAGAAGGAAGGTCCTTCTGGAGGTATGCTCGTTATTGAGTCTAACCTTACGGTTTCTTCTGCATCCAGTTGGGTGCTTGACTCTGGTTCTAGTGCTCATCTGTGCACTTCCATGCAGGGTCTTGAGGATAGCAGGAGGCTGAGGGATGGAGACATGATCCTACGCATCGGTAATGGAGCAAGAGTTGCTGCAGTAGCCGTGGGAACATACCCTCTTCGATTACCATCTGGTTTAGACTTAGTTTTGAAAGACTGTTATTATGTGCCTGCAGCTAGCAGGAATTTGATTTCTGTTTCATGCTTAGCACAAGAAGGTTATGTGATCACCTTCTTTAAGGACCATTGTAACATTCTTTATGAAAGAAATAAAATTGCAAATGGTTTCCTTATTAATGGTCTTTATCAGCTACATATTGATGTACCTGTTCTAACTATCGAGCAAAACGTGAATGCCAAACGACCTAGGGATAGTCCAAACGATAGATATCTATGGCACCTGAGATTAGGTCATATAGCAGAAGATAGGATCAACAAATTGGAGAAAAATGGGCTATTGAGTCCATTGACTTTCGAGTCATATCCAACTTGTGAATCTTGTCTTCAAGGCAAAATGACTAAACTCCCTTTTGTTGGACATGGGGAGAGGGCCACAGATCTCCTTGCCCTAGTACATACTGATGTGTGCGGCCCATTTGATGTGCCGGCTAGAGGCAATTTTGTCTACTTCATTACCTTTACCGATGATCTGTCTAGGTATGGGTATGTGTATCTTATGAGACACAAGTCTGAAGCTTTTGAAAAGTTCAAAGAATTCAGACATGAAGTAGAAAAACAAACTGTGACAGGGCTTTCATCTTCGACTCTGCCTTCTTCTTCTTTGATCCTTCCATCTTTTGCTTTTTCATAGACTTCTTTTTCTTATAAAACTTTCTTTTGGAAGAAGTCCCGTTTCATAGCAAGAACTGAGCCTTTACGAACTTTTCATAGAAAGCTCAACGGTAACCCAGCATATTCATTAATTCGGCAAGGAATTCTAAATGTTTATGCATGTGGTAATTCATGATGAATTGTTCGTATGCTCAGTGCAAGGATTGTAGAATAATATCGTTCTGTAGGTCCAAGTCTAACTTCACACCGAGCTTCTTAAGCTCTTCCATATCCTTGATCATTGTCAGATAGTGATCTTGGACTGACTACCCATCACGCATCTTAGCATTAAAAAATCATTTTGTGACTTGATTTGGCTGCCGCGACCTACTGGTTCACCAACATCTCCTTAAAGGTGAGCAACATTTGCGAGCAGTCCCGATATCTTCATGTTGGCGCTGGAGCTGCATCAGACATCGAGTCCCAACATGTAATATCTGGCCCTTATTGTCTGTCGTCTATCCATTTTTTCAGAGACGCTCTCTATTTCAACAGATGGACGGACTGGTAAGTGGAGGGTCCTAGTCCAGTACATGAAGTTAACTTCTCGAAAACCAAAACTATTTTGTAGTTTTCTGAGCCAATCTTTATAATTGGGTCTAGTCAATCTATGTGTATTCCAGGATAACGTGCCAATGGGTTGGACCGCAGATATTTTCCTGTAGAGAGTCCAAAGATTCTAGTTAGATACTGTAATTTTGACTTGACCAATTTATTTAGAGATTTTATTTTTAAACAAATTAGCTCCTACTATTTTCTCGGATCCCTACACTCCCTCTGTAGAGATGCAAAAATCTCCATGATTAATGATTTCTAGTGGGTGGTGCGGTCTCACCAACTGACTCATCACCTCACCTAATAGTTATTGGTGATGGGTTAGCCAATGAGTGAAAACAACTCTTTTTCAATGATTCTCTAAATCATGGTGCACCCAAAACTTGATCTCTAATTCATGAATCTCACCGTATCCGGAATATTGATCCACTTCTTAGTTAAGTCAGACCCACCATTTGCATAGACTGGGTTCCTAATTGAGTCTCTCATCGTATCTGGAATATTGAGCCCAACTCATCCTCCAACCCATAGCATCCAATGCCTAATAGACATGGTTGCATCTTTCCGATGCAACTGAGCCACTATATCCAGTCGAGAACAATCAACCTCAGGAAGGGCCCGCACGTCTACAATGGTGGAAGACCTCAGACTTAATCTTTTCTTAGGGAGAATTGATACAGGTCTCATTAAACTAGACTTGGCTTAGTCATAACAATTATGACTAACCTAGTGGCATGGGTTAGCTCGGATTATTGACCACCTCAGATCAGAACTGTGTCAACAGATATGGCCAGGTAAGTGAGACCGGTGGAAGGAATGTGCCATTAACTCGTACAAGAATGCATTCAGGTCGAGTAGCTTCCAATTAAAAATCAATCGATCGTCTATGCCAAACTTACCTTAGACACCAAATTGTTGAGCCAGAACCATATGGGTTAACCTATAATCCAGATTCTAACCTCTGAGCCTAATTAGGTCTTGCTTGATCGTGACTCGATCTTAACCCAGACTTAATCCTATTAGGCTGGTCAATTTAAGCATTGTTGATCCCATCTAACCAACTCTTGATTCGATTTGATCAACCGCTTAGACCTAATTGAGCTACCCAAGCCTGAACCCAGTATTATGAATATGTCTTAGATCTGAAATTCTCAATTTTAGACCTAATTAATATTCCATAAACTAAATTCTTAATTAAGTTGGGTTCATAAATAAAATATCACAATAAATCTAAGGGTGGGTGTTTCAGGATCTAGGATTTTGCAGAAAGTAAGTTTTAGGATTCTGATTAAGGAGAACATGCAGCAACCTACCACATCATAAGAACTCCATCGAATAGAAAGAGAGGGCTTTAACCCTTCTTCGTTCTTATTAGACCGGACGGCCAAGAGGAACGCTTTAATCAGGAACAATGCAATACTACAAATAGTTTTAGATCTATACCTAATCTCATATATAAATCAAATCTAATTATGGGCATATTTTTGCATACATCTCATGTATCGCAAATCATGCATGTTTTTAGATCTAAATTATCTCATAATAATCTAAAAATTAGATTTAGATTGATCTTTATCAAAATAAACCCTAAATCTAGATAATATGTAGAACTATTCTATCAACTAGTCTAAGACATGCATCAATCATTATCTCATATATATTCAAATTAAATAACTTTTATTTGCTATTTTTTTTTAGATGTTATTATAATACTTAATATATTCAAAAAATAGTAAATAAAAAGATCTAAAATATTGATTTAATCAGATTAAATCAAAAACATGCAAGACTATTCTATAGAACTATTCTATTCTAGAACTAGTCATGCATATCTTCTAATCTTAGATCCAAATCATTTAATTTTATTTTTTTCTGATTTCAGATCTGATCACATCACATGTGACATCTAAAATCATATATTTTATAATTAAAATAAATTTAAAATTAGATCTAAACAATTTTAGAACCATGGCTCTGATACCAGTTGAAGAAAAATCCTGATTTCCCGGACCAGGTTCGTTCAGATCTGATCAGATCAAGAGATATATTTTAAAAATTTTTTACTTTGATCTGTATTAGATTTGAAATGTTTCAGACCTAATTCTTATTATTTTAATAAATAAAATAAAATAAAAATAAATTAAATCAAATTTAATTTACCTGATCTGGGTAATCCTATTATCCTGTTGATGATCCTGTTTGCAGCGGAAGGTTCTGGATCTTAGCCACGCAAGCGCCTGGCCTCTATCGGTATCCACTCAGGTTGGATCTAGAGATCCTCTTCTTCTCTATCACATCTTCAAAAATCAGATCTTGATCTGATCTGGAGGATCCTCAAAACTCCGTTTGAAGATCAGCAGTCGTCCTTTGCAGCAGCGCAGCCTTCTTGCTTTTGATTGCCTTTCTCTTGCCTAAATCGCACCAACCAATGACCCAAACTCTTTGAACGTGGAGAGGAGAGGGAGAAGAAGGTTTGGCATGGAGGAGAGGAGGAGAGACAGCCTTGGGACGTGGAGAAACTCTGATCTCAATCTCATGTCTCAATCTAAGTTGGGTACAGGGTCTTATTTATAGACTAGCTGTGATCCAACTCCCTCTTCTTCCAACCAATCACAACCCTTTGTGAAATCAAATCTAAATCTGATTGGTGGGAATAGAGTCCCCTGGATTCCTCCTTAGAGGGCACCTAAGACCAGTCAAAGTTGGTTCTTAAAAGAACTCTAATTGGAATCGAAAAAGAAGATGGAGTCCTTGTCCAACAAGGACTCCTAGGCGCCTCCAACTTGGGCACACGCCTAGGGTGACGTGCACCCTCCTCCTTGCCAGGTTTCTGGTAGGGGACAGGCTTCACCATTATCTCCAATAGGTGCATGACATGTGGTCAAAAGTCAAAGTATCAAATGGTCAATGTTTGACCGGTCAAAAGGTAGCTTTTGACCAAAGTCAAAGAATAAGAAATGTGCAGGTGACCAAAAATGGCAGGTAATGTCTTATAAATAAGACAACCTATTTTGACTTGGACAACCTCCAGTCAGACCATATGAAGGCTCTGATTGAGCACAAACTCTTTGACTCGACAGGACAACTTATTTATGATAGCAAAAGAAGAACGTTAGGTTCAATCGAGTGCTAGCACGATTTTCTAGAACTTAATTGAATCTCATTCAGATCAATTGAACTGATCAGTTCAATTGATGATCACTAGATTCAAACCCTTGTTTGTGTGACCCAGTTAGGTTCAGTTCTATATGGTAATGGGATATGTCATGATCTCTATCATTGACATCATCGAAACTCCTTTCGATGGATCAGAACTCTTCTGATTCGAACAGCTAGAATGATCGATCATCTAAATCATTATAATTGCTCCCAAAATCCACCAGTGATACCTAGCAGTATATGGTGGCAACCCATCAGAGTTGAATGCAAACCTCTTGGTGCAGCTATCTGTGTGATTAAGTTCTTCTATCTTGAGCCCCGATCAGATTAGGGTTTAGGTGAACTCGTCAAACCCCAGTCTCTATCATATGATGTAATCATTCGATTCGAGTCCGATGTGAAAATCTAAATAAAAACTCTTTCTATTATTTCACTCTACCATGGCCATGAATTTCTAAACTTGATTCTCATGATTATCATAGGGCTGCTCCTCTACCACCGAGGTAGATAGATTCCATCTTGATGCCATCCAGTTCCTACAATGAACATGCTATAGCCAACATACACCTCAGGGTTCCATATGGCTAGGAGATCGAGTAATGGTGTAGTCAAACTATAACACCCTCAAGGTGAACTGCTGATTCACCTCAGGTCAAAGAACCAGACACACTACTGCAGCATCGAGTCAGTCATTGACGAGAAGATAGACTCCCTAATGACTACTCGAGGTGGTCACGCTCAGTGCCCTCGTTCTCTAACGAGTACCTGTACTCTTGCTTCGATGTCTCTACACCATAGACTCAAGACTTATCTACTAAAGAGAAGCCATTGTACACCAACCTTTCGGATCAATCACCATCCTCGTGATGATCCTATGGTCGGGAGCAATTTATGAGTTAATAATGATTATTCATGTCTTAAATTTTCAACTCTTGAAAATATGAATTATCATTACCATTAACTTCAAAGATGTATCACAGACACTAAATACACATAATGTGATAGAAAATAACCCATTTATTGATTTTAGTCAAAATTACAATTTTGCTCCTAGAAGTGTATTACAAGTGTCAGCCAATTCTGACTTCTAGGGCACATATATCTAACACAATTGGCCTTATAATCAATACCTACTTTACCTTGTTAGTGTACATGTGCAATTAGAAGCGCTAATAGTCTTTTAATCACCTAAGTAGACTGCTAAAACTCGACCAACTAATTTACTTCTTTAACTCGTTACATTCATTAGCAAATAATTCTATCTTTTATCACTTGTCTAGTCTATCTTGCTCAAAATTTTCTTCCTTGACACATGATTATTTTTTTTTAAAAAAAAATTTATCCCCAACTTTATTCTATAATTATCTAGTTAAAAAAAAAAGGACAATAGAAGAGAGAATAAAGGATGCACATATATGGATTATGTAAGGAGTATGCATCTTATGATGTTCTTTGTACTGATTTCTCTTTTACTTTGGAATTGTTATATTGAATTTTCTTTCGATGCTAATAATTTTCTTTGAGTTTTTTTCTTTTCGCAAATATTAAAAATACACACCAAATAGCAGTAACTAAAAGATATATAAATATAATACTAAAAATAATAAAATGAAAGAGAAAAAAGAGATATAAACTAAAAAGAAAACGAAACATTCTCTAGTCTATTGTTAAGTTCTTGATTTTATAGTCTTCAGCTTGACTTTCTTTGAGTTTTGAGTTGAATCAATCTGGTGCCACTTCAATTGGAAAACTTTCATATTTGGTCGAGTCCTCTTTCAATTGGACATTGCTAGCTTTTATAGTCTCAAATCTATTTTCTATAGAATTCTTATATACTAAATTATCAATAATATCAATTAGAAAATAAGTTTGATTATCATCAGGATATTTAGTATCTTTGAAAACATTAAAAGTAACTTATCCATCTTGGATTCTAAGAATTAATTTTTCTTGTTGAACATCTATTAAAGCTCTTCTAATAGCTAAAAAGGGTTTCCCTAAAATAAGGGGTACTTCATGATCTTCTTTCATATCAAAACTATATATCTAGAAATAAAAACTTGCTTACCTTTACAAGATATCCTCCACTATACCTTGGATATTTGATGGATCTATCGGCTAATTGAAGAGTAATAGTGGTAGGCTTCGATTCTCCTAGACCCAGCTTTCTGAAAATAGAAAAAGATATGAGATTAATACTTGCTCCTAAATCACATAAAATTTTATCAAAACTATAATCACCAATAATGCAAGGAATAGTAAAACTCTCTGAATCTTTTAGCTTCTATGATAATTTATTTTGAAGTATTGCTGAGCATTCTTCATTCAAATTTATTCTCTCATGTTCCTTCAGCTTTTTCTTATTTTTTAGGATTTCTTTGAGAAACTTGGCATACCTAGGCATTTGAGTGATAGCATCTATAAAAGAAATATTAATATGTAAATTCTTTAATATTTTGAAATAGTTAGAAATTTCTTATCTGGATGTTGTATTTGTCTCTCTAGAAAATGGTAGTGGCGGCACGTAGGGCTTTACATTTGGATCGGACAAACTGTATACCTAGAGACCATCCATCTGCTGATTGTTTTGGTGACTAAACCAATTTTAGTTGATGATTCCTTATTATAGTTGGCTCTTCAGTCTCTTTCTTCTAATGTGGTTCCTCTAGGCTTTATACCAACTTCTTAGGGTGATAGCTATTGACTTGCTCCTTGGATTGGTCTCCGTGTTGCTAGGCAAGGGATCCCTAAGGTCTCTCAAGATATCTTAGCCATTTGATCTATTTGCATCTCCAAGTTTTGAATTGCTGCTACTTGGTCCTGTCTAAGTTTGACTTCTAAATTTTTTATTAGTTGCTTCTTGATTTTGCATAAATTTGACCATCAGCTCTTCCATGTTGGAACTTCTTTTCAGGTACTTAGAATCTTGGGGGTGGCTATTGTGCTGTATTTTAATTACTCCATGAAAAATTTGGGTGCTGCCTCCACCCTTGATTGTATGTTGTTTGGAGTAGGGATTTTTTTGTTGCGGCCTAAAAAATTACCAACATAATTTAGCTGTATCAGTTGCTTTAGAAAAAAGATTACCTGTCTGGCAATTGCTCATATCGTGTCCCTCCTCTACATAGGTCACAGGTGATGCTCTGAATATGCATAGCGTTTTCTTTAAGTTGTTGACTTCAGCTCTAAGGGCTGCAATTTTAGCTAGTAAGGTTAGCACGCAATCTACTCCCTGCATAGCTGCTGGTCTTTTTGGCATCATGCATTTTGTCTACCACTGATAGCTATTTGATGCCATCTCATCGATCAAATTGAAGGCTTCTTCCTCCATTTTTCGATTAATGGTTCCTCCTGCTGCTGCATTAATCATAGAACGATTAGTAGGAGATAAATCATTATAGAAAGTTTGTACCTAAAGCCATACGGATAGTTGATGATGCGGACATCTCCTCAATAGTTTCTTGAAATGCTCCCAAGCCTCATATAGTGTCCCATATCCATCTACATAAAAAAGTGATATCGTTGCGCATCTTGGCAGTCTTGGAAGGTGAAAAGTACTTGGCTAAGAATTTTTGGGCTAGGATATCTCAAGTTGAGATAGAACCTGTAGGAAGAGAATGAAGCCAACTTTTAGCTTTGTCCCATAAAGAGAAAGAAAATAACCTTAATCTAATAGCATTATCAACACCCCATAATTTTAAAAGTATCATAAAGTTCAAGAAAGTTAGAAATAAAAA
>QRFJ01000086.1:1381977-1455449 GCA_006176705.1 Cocos nucifera | reverse complement strand
AAGGAAAGTGTTTCCATTGCAACAGCGACGGCCATTGGAAGCGGAACTGCCCTACTTACCTGGCCACCCTGAAGAACAAGAAGGAAGGTCCTTCTGGAGGTATGCTCGTTATTGAGTCTAACCTTACGGTTTCTTCTGCATCCAGTTGGGTGCTTGACTCTGGTTCTAGTGCTCATCTGTGCACTTCCATGCAGGGTCTTGAGGATAGCAGGAGGCTGAGGGATGGAGACATGATCCTACGCATCGGTAATGGAGCAAGAGTTGCTGCAGTAGCCGTGGGAACATACCCTCTTCGATTACCATCTGGTTTAGACTTAGTTTTGAAAGACTGTTATTTTGTGCCTGCAGCTAGCAGGAATTTGATTTCTGTTTCATGCTTAGCACAAGAAGGTTATGTGATCACCTTCTTTAAGGACCATTGTAACATTCTTTATGAAAGAAATAAAATTGCAAATGGTTTCCTTATTAATGGTCTTTATCAGCTACATATTGATGTACCTATTCTAACTATCGAGCAAAACGTGAATGCCAAACGACCTAGGGATAGTCCAAACGACAGATATCTATGGCACCTGAGATTAGGTCATATAGCAGAAGATAGGATCAACAAATTGGAGAAAAATGGGCTATTGAGTCCATTGACTTCCGAGTCATATCCAACTTGTGAATCTTGTCTTCAAGGCAAAATGACTAAACTCCCTTTTGTTGGACATGGGGAGAGGGCCACAGATCTCCTTGCCCTAGTACATACTGATGTGTGCGGCCCATTTGATGTGCCGGCTAGAGGCAATTTTGTCTACTTCATTACCTTTACCGATGATCTGTCTAGGTATGGGTATGTGTATCTTATGAGACACAAGTCTGAAGCTTTTGAAAAGTTCAAAGAATTCAGACATGAAGTAGAAAAACAAACTGAAAAACCCATTAAGGTTCTTCGATCAGATCGAGGAGGTGAATACCTTAGCCGGAATTCCTAGACTATCTAAAGGAAAAATGGCATAGTCTCTCAATGGACTCCACCAGGAACACCTCAACTCAACGGGGTTTCAGAATGGAGAAATCGGACTCTATTGGATATGGTTCGATCCATGATGAGCTTCACAGACCTCCCTGATTTTCTTTGGGGACACTCATTGTTAACTTCAATCTTATCTACTGAATAGGGTTCCCTCTAAAACCGTTCCTACCACACCGTATGAGATATGGCACGGTAAGAAACCAAGTCTGAGTCATCTCAGAATTTGGGGTTGTCCGGCTCATGTCAAAAGACAACAAGCGGACAAGTTAGAGTTTAGGTCCTTTAGAGCTCGATTCATAGGATATCCTAAAGAGTCATTAGGATACTATTTCTACATTCCAGAAGACCACAATGTGATTGTGAGTCGACATGCCATCTTTCTTGAAAAATAGTTTATTCAAGATAGCGGCATTGGAAAATAGATCAAGCTTGATGAGAAAGTCTCACAAGTGGAACGAGCTAAGGACCAATTGGAACCAAATCAGGTTTGAGCCAATAAGAACACTACCTCCTCCACCTCGTAGATCGGAAAGAGTTTTCCCGTCCCCCTGAGAAGATACTTAGGTATTATTTCAGAGGAAGTAGAGGAAAATGTTCCTCGTAGGTAATGGTGCTCATGGTGATGATCCCAAAACCTACAACGAGGCGATATCAGATATCGACTCCGAGAAATGGCTAGAGGCAATGCAGTCAGAAATTGACTCGATGCACTCAAACCAAGTCTGGACCTTGGTAGATCCACCAGAAGGTATAGTACCTATTGGGTGTAAATGGATCTTCAAGAGAAAGATTGGTGCAGATGGGAATGTGGAGACATTCAAGGCTAGACTAGTGGCAAAAGGTTATAGTCAACGCGAAGGCATTGACTATCAGGATACCTTTTCCCCAGTGGCTATGCTAAAATCCATCCGCACATTGCTTGCCGTTGCAGCCTATTTCGATTATGAAATATGGCAAATGGACGTGAAAACGGCATTCCTAAATGGATATCTTGAGGAAGATATCTATATGGAACAGCCGCTAGGTTTCACATCCAGTGATACTGATCACAAGGTTTGCAAGCTGCAAAGGTCCATATATGGACTTAAGCAAGCATCTCGGAGCTGGAACACTCGTTTCAATGATGTGATCAAAAAGTTTGGTTTCATCAAAAATGAAGAGGAACCATGTGTTTTCAAAAAGGTCAGTGGGAGCGCTGTTGTCTTCCTCGTATTGTACGTGGATGACATCCTCCTTATTGGGAATGATATTCCCATGTTGACGACAGTCAAAATGTGGTTGTCCAAGGAATTCTCCATGAAAGACCTAGGTGAAGCATCCTTTATTCTAGGAATTAAGGTCTATAGGGATAGACCGAATAGGATGCTAGGACTTTCACAGAAGATGTACATAGAGGAAGTACTAAAGAGGTTTAGTATGGAAAACTCTAAGAGGGGATTAATACCCTTCAGACATGGTATTCATCTTTCCAAGAAGATGTGCCCTAGCACACCTGAGGAAATAGAACGCATGAGCAAGATCCCTTATGCTTCTGCAATAGGGAGCCTCATGTATGCCATGCTATGTACACGACCTGATATAGCCCATGCTGTGAGTGTCACAAGCAGATATCAGTCAAATCCAGGTGAAGAACACTGGACTTCTGTGAAATGTATCCTTAAGTACTTGAGAAGAACTAAGGATATGATGTTGGTCTTTGGTAATGGAGAACTCCAAGTCCAGGGATACACAGACTCAGATTTCATGTCTGATATAGATGATCGAAAGTCGACATCTGGCAGTCTGTTTGTGTGCAATGGTGGTGCTGTCAGCTGGAAGAGTTCCAAGCAAACGTGATAGCAGATTCCACCATGGAAGCAGAATATATCGCTGCATCAGAGGCTGCGAAGGAAGCATTCTGGTACAAGAAGTTTGCTGCAGAAATTGGAGTAATGCCATCAGATGCCATTCCTCTATACTGCGACAACAATGGCGCCATAGCCCTTGCTAAGGAGCCGAGGTCTCACCAGAAATCCAAGCATATTGAGCGGCGATACCACCTCATCCGCGATTACCTCGAGAAGGGTTACGTCGAGGTCAAGAGAGTCAACTCCACAGATAATGTGGCAGACCCACTTACAAAGCCGTTGGGCCAGCAGAAGATTCGAAGCCCACCTTGAGAAGATGGGACTTAGACTTGTAGCCAATTGGCTTTAGGACAAGTGGGAGATTGTTAGATATATGTGCCCTAGAAGCCAGAATTGGCTGACACTTGTAATACACTTCTAGGGGCAAAATTATAATTTTGACTAAAATCAATAAAATGGGTTATTTTCTATCACATATGTGTATTTAGTGTCTGTGATACATCCTTTGAGTTAATGGTAATGATAATTCATATTTTCA
This sequence comes from Cocos nucifera, assembly GCA_006176705.1. Classification (NCBI taxonomy): domain Eukaryota; kingdom Viridiplantae; phylum Streptophyta; class Magnoliopsida; order Arecales; family Arecaceae; genus Cocos; species Cocos nucifera. Next base: position 1,452,046 of record QRFJ01000086.1, on the reverse strand, counting down.
AGAGTTGAAAATTTAAGACATGAATAATCATTATTAACTCATAAATTGCTCCCGACCATAGGATCATCACGAGGATGGTGATTGATCCGGAAGGTTGGTGTACAATCGCTTCTCTTTAGTAGATGAGTCTTGAGTCTACGGTGTGGAGACACCGGAGCGAGAGTACAGGTACTCGTTAGAGAACGAGGGCACTGAGCGTGACCACCTCGAGTAGTCATTAGGGAGTCTACCTTCTCGTCAATGACTGACTCGATGCTGCAGTAGTGTGTCTGGTTCTTTGACCTGAGGTGCATCGGCAGTTCACCTTGAGGGTGTTATAGTTTGACTACACCATTACTCGGTCTCCTAGCCATATGGAACCCTGAGGTGTATGTTGGCTATAGCATGTTCATTGTAGGAACTGGATGGCATCAAGATGGAATCTATCTACCTCGGTGGTAGAGGAGCAGCCCTATGATAATCATGAGAATCAAGTCCAGAAGCCCATGGCCATGGCAGAGTGAAATAATAGAAAGAGTTTCTATTTAGATTTTCACATTGGACTCGAATCGAATGATTACATCATATGACAGAGACTAGGGTTTGACGAGTTTACCTTAACCCTAATCTGATCGGGGCTCAAGATAGAAGAACTTAATCACACAGGTAGCTGCACCAAGAGGTTCGCATTCAGCTCTGATGGGTTGCCACCATATACTGCTAGGTGTCACTGGTGGATTTTGGGAGCAATTAGAATGATTTAGATGATCGATCATTCTAGCTGTTCGAATCAGAAGAGTTCTGATCCATCGAAAGGAGTTTCGATGATGTCGATGATAGAGATCATGACATATCCCATTACCATACAGAACTGAACCTAACTGGGTCACACAAACAAGGGTTTGAATCTGGTGATCATCAATTGAACTGATCTAGTTCAATTGATCTGAATGAGATTCAATTAGGTTCAAGAAAATCGTGCTAGCACTCGATTGAACCTAACGTTCTTCTTTTGCTATCATAAATAAGTTGTCCTGTCTGAGCCAAAGGAGTTTGTGCTCAATCAGAGGCCTTCATATGGTCTGACTGGAGGTTGTCCAAGTCAGAAAAGGTTGTCTTATTTTGTAAGACATTACCTGCCATTTTTGGTCACCTGCCATTTCTTGTTCTTTGACTTTGGTCAAAAGTCTACCTTTGACTGGTCAAACGTTGACCATTGACACTTTGACTTTTGACCACATGTCATGCACCTATTGGAGAGCTGGTGGGGGCCTGTCCCCCTGCCAGAACCTGGCAAGGAGAAGGGCGCACGCCACCCTAGGCGTGTGCCCAAGTTGGAGGCGCCTAGGAGTCCTTGTTGGACAAGGACTCCATCTCCTTTTTGGATTCCAATTAGAGTTCTTCTAAGAACCAACTTTGACTGGTCTTAGGCACCCTCTAAGGAGGAATCCAGGGGACTCTATTCCCACCAATCAGATTTAGATCTGATTTCACAAAGGGTTGTGATTGGTTGGGAAGAAGAGGAGTTGGATCACAGCTAGTCTATAAATAAGACCCTGTACCCAACTCAGATTGAGACATGAGATTGAGATCAGAGTTTCCCCACGCCCCAAGGCTGCCTCTCCTCCTCTTCCTCCATGCCAAACTTTCTTCTCCCTCTCCTCTCCACGTCCAAAAGGAGTTTTGGATCATTTGGTTGGTGCGATTCAGATCAAGAGAAAGGCGATCAAAAGCAAGAAGGCTGCGCTGCTGCAAAGGACGACTGCTGATCTTCAAAAGGAGTTTTGAAGATCCTCCAGATCAGATCCAGATCTGATTTTTGAAGATGTGATAGAGAAGAAGAGGATCTCCAGATTCAATCCGAGTGGATACCGGTAGAGGCCAGGCGCTTGCGTGGCTAAGATTCAGAACCTTCCGCTGCAAACAGGATCATCAAGAGGATAATAGGATTACCCAGATCAGATAAATTAAATTAAATTTAATTTATTTTTATTTTATTTTATTTATTAAAATAATAAGAATCAGATCTGAAACATCCCAGATCTGATATAGATCAAAGAAAATTTTTTTTGAAATATATCTCTTGATCTGATCAGATCTGAACGAACCTGATCCGAAAAATCAGGATTTTCCTTCAAACTGTGGATTCAATTATCACTAAAAATTGATAATTAATATATATTCTAATTAAAAAAACTTGAATTTAAAGAAAGAGCTACCTGCCTAGAAATAAAGTGTAAAAGATAGAGTATATGTGGATTGTCCAAAGCCTAGTAACTGGATCTCTGCACTTAGGTTAAGTGTGGAAATTCACATAAAATGATGAAGGAAAGGCCAGGATGCTCAGCACAGAAAAAAAAAAGGGCAATGTGAAAGCTACCTTAATTTATAAGTATAAAATTGAGAATGTATATAAAATTGACCAAAATAGGTGATATGCATGAAAGAAGGCCATCAATATGAAGATCTTATTTTTCTGATTTAGATAAAATAAATTTTAGATAAAACGGACTTCAAACGAGCCCAAAATTGAATTTCAAAAAAAAAAAGTCGGTTTGGTTCAAATCAACTCCGAAAAATCAGCTCAGCAGACCACCCGGTCCAACCGCACCCAGCAGATCGACCCACTGATGCAACGCTGACGCCAAGCTGACGTCAGCATTTTTTGTAGTGCATGGTGGACCATTTGGAGGGCATTTCGAAGATTTCATCTGGAGAAGTGGGCTCCGATTGGCTGAAGAATGCGACGGTCCATGCAACATCGAGCTCGTGCATGGTCTATAGAGGGCAATTTAGAAATTTTTTCTGATCCGATGGACGTCTTTCACTAGGATTTGATCAGACGGTCGAAACGCATGCGCTAACGAACGGCAAATGCAGCTCTCGATCGAGATCCAACGGTTGAGATTCATCTCGACTTTAAAACTAAGAATCAGAGGCTTCTCTATGCACGATCTGATGGCCCAGATTCAATCCAAAGACTGATCCGATGGCTGCCATGAATTCCTACTTGATCTGGGATATTTTAAAGGATTTTTAAGCAATGTTTGATCCGTTGGATGCTGATCTGAAGGCCAGAATCATCCAGGGTCTTAATTTGACTTATGTTAAGAGTTTTAGACCTAATTTAGTTAGAATTTCTTCCTAAAATCCACCTCTTAGCCTATAAAAAGGAGGGCTACCTGCTGTTATCGAGAGAAGAAAAAAAATAGATAGAAAGAAAAAAAAGAAAAAGAAGAGAAAGAGAAGAGAGAGGCAGAAAGAGAAGAGAGATTTTTGAGAGAAAGAAAAAAAAGGACTTTTAATTTTTATATTCTTTTCTTCTTTCGACAATCAAGACATCGATCAAGGAGCTTCTCTTCTTCTTCACCAAGTTTTTCACACCAAGAGCGACGGACAATCAATTTTAGCAATCAAACAGTCTAATTTTTTTATGCTTTTTATTTTATTTGCTATTTTTGAACTTGTTATCATGAACTAAATTTTTTTTACTAAGACTAAGGTGTAGCCACTCTTTTGATGCAATATTCAGTGTAATTTATTTTAAATTTTAAATTTTATTAATAAGGAATATATAAATCTAATATTAATGCTTTTAGATTACTGACCATCTTCTAATTGATCTGATGAACATAGTTGTTACGGACCAAATACATCTATGTTATTGCTTCTTGATTATATACCTTGTATTATGAATCAAATTAGAATTCATATGCATGCAAAAATTTTAGTGCACTTTGGATGCAGCGTATTTTAATTAGAGAATTTCACAAAACTTAATGCATTAATATTTATTTAAATTACATCTATACCAAAGGATAATTAATAAATATTGATAGTTTTGCTACGCCTGGATCAAAGGATGGTGAATAAATTAGGAGACTCCATTGTCACATAAAATAAAATTAATCTAATAACCTGAATATTGTATTGACTAAGTTGGTGAACCGATTATCTTAGTAATCCATTGCTCTTAAGTTTAAAATCCCAGTAATTACACTCTCTCTATTTTCTTAAAATTTTTAATTATTTTTTTTTATTTTATTTTATTCCTTTATTTCTTATTCTCATAAATCGATCTTCTAAATAAAGCATAGGAAAGAGCTTTTTAGTACTTATTTTTCAATCCTCTAGGGACGATACTCTACTCATTTACTTTATTACTTGATCGACTGGTGCACTTGCCATAGCTATAGATTAGCAAGCATCAGCGGACGTCGGGCTCGTTGTGGATGTCAGGCTTATTGTGGATGTTGAACTAGGACCTCTCTTGCAAATCAGGATAAGGTTCTGCCTTTTGCATTTGACGTAGTCAGATTGTCATGAAAAAATATATGTAAGGATTCTCCATCGAGCTTCTTCCTCCTCCACATCTTTAGTCTATGAGGTTTCGACTTTTGCTCACATTAGGATCGGCTTTTCTTCTATTGTTATCATGGCTTATGGGGGTGCATTAGGGTCGTCAGTAGGATCTCCCCTTCCATCTCGTCTTAAATGAATGAGGCCTTCAACTTTGCTTACGTTAGGATGAGGTTCTCCTCCTATTCTTAACGGGCTATAGGAGCACATTAGAATCGTTGTCAGGGCTTCTCCCCTTAGCTTGTCTAAAATGAATGAGGCCTTCGAGTTTGCTCATGTTAGGATGAGGTTCTCCTTCTATTTCCAACAAACTATAGGGGTACATTAGGGCCATTGTCGGAACCTCTCCTCTCATCTCGTCTAGAATGAATGAGGCCTTCGACTTTGCTCATGTTAGGATGAGATTCTTCTCCTGTTCCTAATGGGCTATAGGGGCACATTAGGGCCATTGCCAGGGCCTCTTCCCTCACCTCATCTAAAATAAATGAGGCCTTCGAGTTTGCTCACGTTAGAACGAGGTTCTCCTCCTATTCTTAACTGATTGTAGGGGCACATTCGAATCATTGTTGGAGCCTCTCCTCTCACCTCATCTAAAATGAATGAGGCTTTCGATTTTGATCATGTTAGGATTAGGTTCTCCTCCTATTTCTAATGGACTGTAGGAGCACATTAGGACCGTTGTCGGGGCCTCTCCTTTCATCTCGTCTAAAATGAACGAGACCTTCGACTTTGCTCACGTTAGGACGAGGTTATCCTCCTATTTCTAATGGACTATAAGGGCACATTAGGACCATTGTCGGGGCCTCTCCTCTCACCTCATATAAAATGAACGAGGTCTTCGACTTTTCTTACATTAGGATGAGGTTCTTCTTCTATTTCTAACAGACTGTAGGGACACATTAGGGCCGTTGTTGGACCCTCTCCTCTTACCTCATCTAAAATAAATGAGGCCTTCGACTTTGCTCACGTTAGGATGTGGTTCTCCTCTTGTTCCTAATGGACTGTAGAGGCACATTAGGACCATTGTCAGGGCTGGTTCCCTCATCTCATCTAAAATAAATGAGGCCTTCGACTTTACTCACATTTGGATGAAGTTCTCCTCCTGTTCCTAATGGACTATAGGGGTACATTAGGACCATTGTTGGAGCCTCTCCTCTCATCTCGTCTAAAATGAATGAGGTCTTCGACTTTGCTTACGTTAGGATGAGGTTCTCCTACTATTCTTAACAGACTTAGGAGCACATTAGGACCGTTATCAGGGTCTCTACTCTCACCTCATCTAAAATAAATGAAGCCTTCGACTTTGCTCAAGTTAGGATTAGGTTCTCCTCCTGTTCCTAACAAGTCTGTAGGGGCATAAATGGGCCGTTGAATGAATCTCTCTCCTCATCCCATCTTAAATTAACGAGACCTTCGACTTGCTCATGTTAGGATGAGGTTCTCCTCCTATCCCTATCACGATAATAGGGGCATAAATGGGTCATTGAATAGGCCTCTCCCCTCCTCCTGTCTTAAATAATTAGAGGTCTTCAACATACTTATGTTAAGATGAGGTTCTCCTCCTGTTCCTAACATGGCAATAGGGGCATAAATGGACCATTGAATAGGCCTCTCCCCTCCTCCTATCTTAAATAATCGGAGGTCTTCGACTTGCTCATGTTAGGACAAGATTCTCCTTCTGTTCCTAACATGGCAATAGGAACATAAATGAGCCATCGAATGGACCTCTCCCCTCATTCCATCTTAAATTAACGAGGCCTTCGACTTGCTCATGTTAGGATAAGGTTCTCCTCTTATCCCTATCATGGCAATAGAGACACAAATGGGCCATTGAATGGTACTCTCTCCTCCTCCTATCTTAAATAATCAAAGATCTTCGACTAGCTCATGTTAGGATGAGGTTCTCCTCCTATTCCTAACATGGCGATAGGGGCACAAATAGATCGTTGAATGGACCTCTCCCTCCTTCTATCTTAAATAATCGAAGGTCTTCAACTTATTCATTTTAGAACGAGGTTCTCTACCTATTCCTAACATGGTGATAGGGGCACAAATGGGCCATTGAATGGGCCTCTCTTCTCCTCTTATCTTAAATAATCGGAGGCCTTCGACTTGCTTATGTTAGGATGAGATTCTCCTCCTATTCCTAACATGATGATAGGAGCATAATTGGACCATTGAATGGACCTCTCCCCTCCTCCAGTCTTAAATAATCGAAGGTCTTCGACTTGCTCATGTTAGGATGAGGTTCTTCTCCTATTCCTAACATGGCCATTTTTTATTACTTCTTTTCTATCATCACATAGTTTTTGCACCAAGAAATAATAATGTTGAAATGGAGAAATTTTATTGAAGAAAAATTATTGATAGTACATTCTCAAATTTTCTGAATTTCAAGGTCGTGGGAGCGTTATTCCTCCAAGCTCCTTCAGGTGATAAGTTTCGAGCTGGACGATCTCCTTTATTTTATATGGGCCTTCCCAATTTGGGGCAAGCTTCTTCTAGCTTTGAGGCTGAGAGATGGCGGCTCGTCGAAGTACTAAGTCCTTCAGAGATAGTGTTGATGATGCCGAGAGGCGGCCGATCTTCTTGTTGTTCCTCTCTTATTGGTGGTTCAGGCTGTGGCAGTGCCCTCGATCGATCTTCTTTTGCTTCAGATCAGTATCTGAGGAATCAACACAGCCGACTTCTCCTGATGAGCTCCTTGATCTCGTCTTAGAGTTGAATGCATTCTTCAGTATCGTGGTCGTGGTCATGATGGTAGAGATAGTATTTGCTAGGATTGCACTTGCTAGGGTGAGTACACATCCTTTTAGGCCTCGATAGTTGCACATTGATCTCCATCAACACATATTTTTGGAGCATTGAGGGGGGTATAGTTGTAAAATCTTTTGCGGAAAAAACTTCTTCATGCCCTTCTATCGGGGCTTCTTTGACGATGAGCTTGAGAAGGAGTTCGGGCTTGCTTGTGCTTGGAGGGAGTGCGTGAGTGTAGCCGAACTTCATTCGGCCCTCCATCAACTACGTGTTTATTAGACTCGTTTGCCTGCCGCTCTCCTACGACCTCCTCATCCTTCAACTTGAAGGCTTCTTCCGCTTAGGCATATCCTTCAGCCCAAGCTAGTAGATCAGCAAAGTCTTTGGAATACTTCTTCTTCAAAAAGAATAATAAATCATTCTTTTGAAGATCGTCCTTGAGTATGGCTATTGCAATAGATTGATCCAGATTCTGGATCTCTAATGCGACAGCATTAAACTGGATGACATAAGTCCAGATAGATTTTTCATTTTTCTGCTTGATATTCATTAAGGAATTCGAACCTCGGTGGGGATGCTGGCTGCTAACAAAATGAGCCACAAAATGATGGCTCATCTGATCAAAAAAGAAAATCGTACCTGACTTCAACATCGAGTACTAATTTCTTGATGCTTCCTTTAAGGTAGATAGGATAGCTCGGCATAAGATGGCGTCTAGTGCGCCATGGAGCAGCATCATGATCCAGAAGATCTCCAGGTGATCGAATGGATTAGAGGTTCCATCGTAGCTTTCATATTGGGGAAGCTTGAAGTTTGGCGAAATAAGCTCTTGCATAATTTAGGAAGAGAAAGGGAGATCGATGCAAACATCATCATGGTGAGCTGAGGTGACGTGGTGGAGTTTCTCAATTCGTCGATCCATCTCTCGTAGTTTTTGATCGAGAACGTCATCTCGATCGTAGATCTTGGAAGGCTTCCGACTATAGATGGAAAAGATCTCTTTCAGAAAAAATCATGATCCAAACAAGGATCCTCTACTCTTTATTTTTTCTTCTCTGGGGCGATGGGTTTCTGACATTTCGATGGTGGATTTTCTGATAGAACCGCCATCGGGGGTTACCGCATGCCTGCACCATTTTGGTGAGACCCTGAACCCACTACATCAGTAGATTAAACTGCTCCGAATCTATCATGGAAGAGAAGCTTGAAGCATCGATGATGGGGTAGGAATGGATGGATCTGGCTCAGATCTAGTGGCAGAAGTGGTAGATCTCTGGGTAGTTGCCTTTTTTGGAGGTATTTCTTAGAATTGAGGAAAAGGATGGAGATGATCCTTGAAGAAGAAGATCCATAGGGTCGACTGAGCACTTCTTTAAGACCAAGAGAACCTCCGGAATAGAGGGCCCTTCTTCTAGCGTCAATCTTGTTGGTGCAGAATTTGGTTGATGTCGAATCGATTGGTATAGAATCTGGTTGACGTCGGATCGAACTGGAGTTGAGGAAGAAGAGATCACCGTCAGTGATCTATAAAATAAAGTCCCATCCGGAGTCGATGGTGGTGGCTCCGGTAGGATCCTCCGACAATCAAGTCAGCTCTTTTGGCCAACTGAAATGGAGTGCTCAGAAAAGAATTCAGCAGAGTTTTGAAAAGAAGAAGAGAGCTTCAAGAAAATGTATCTGGAGGGTCTCTTTTATAGACGGAGCCTATAACAGAATGATAGTGATAGCCATAACCATCTGGTAGTGGACCACTCGGGGTCACGTGAAGTTTATTACAGAGAGAGGTGTCGCCCGTAGTAGACTGATAGTGATAGCCATAATAGTCCGATAGTAGACCACTTAGGGCCACTTAGAGTTTATTACGGAGAGAGGTGTCGTCTGTAGCAGATTGATAGTGACAGTCGTAACCATCCGATAGTAGGCCGCTTGGGGCCATGTGGAGTTTGGCTGTTGGAGGAGTTCGAAAGAGGTTCGACTACTGAAGAAATTTGACTGAAGGAGAAGGTCGGAAGGAGTTCGACTGCTGGAGGAGTCCGACTGAAGGAGAAGTTCGAAAGAAGTTCAGTTGTTGAAGGAGTCCGAAAGGAGTTCGACTGCTGGAGGAGTCTGGGAGGGGTTCAGCCGTTGGAGAAGTCTAGGAGGGTTCAGCCGCTGGAGGAGTTCGAAAGAAGTTCAACTGTTGGAGGAGTTCGGAAGGAGTTCGACTGTTGAAGGAGTCCGAGGAAGGTTCGGCCGCTAGAGGAGTCTAAGAGTGGTTCGACCGTTGGAGGAGTTCGATTGTTGAAGGAGAAGTTCGGAAGGAATCCGACTGCTGAAAAAGGCCGAAAGGAGTTCGGCTGCTGGAGGAGTCTGACTGAAGAAGTTCGGAAGGGTTCAACTACTGGAGAAAACCTGACTGAAGGAGAAGTTCGGAAGGAGTTCGACTACTGGAGGAGTCTGGAAGGAGTTCAGCTGTTGGTGGAGTCCGACTGAAGGAGAAGGCCAGAAGGAGTTTGACTGCTGGAGAGGTGAGAGGAGAGGCCCCGACAATAGCCCTAATGTAGTCCTACAGTCTATTAGAAATAGGAGGAGAATCTCGTCCTAATGTGCTGCTGAAGGAGTTCGACCACTGGAGGAGTTCAGAAGGAGTTTCGACTGCTGGAGGAATCCGACTGAAGGAGAAGGTCGGAAGGAGTTCGGCTGTTGGAGGAGTCTGACTGAAGGAGAAGGTCGGAAGAAGTTTGATTGCTGGAGGAATCCGACTGAAGGAGAAGTCTGGAAGGAGTTCGGCTGTTGGAGGAGTCTGACTAAAGGAGAAGGTCGAAAGAAGTTTGACTGCTGGAGGAATCCAACTGAAGGAGAAGTTCGGAAGGAGTTCGGCTGCTGGAGAAGTTCGGAAGGGGTTTGACTGCTCGAGGAATCCGGGAGGAGTTCGGCTGCTGGAGGAATCCGACTGAAGGAGAAGGTCGAAAGGAGTTTGGCTGCTGGAGGATTCCGAAAGGGGTTCAACTGCTGAAGGAATCCGATTGAAGGAAAAGTTCGAGGGTTGAAATTAAGTCTAATTAGATTTAGTTTGGGCTTGATTGGATCGAGTCCAATTGGCTTATTGGATAAGCTAAGTGCAAGGAAGAACTAGTCCTAGTTCAACTTGGACTTGGGTCAACCCAATTTTCTAATTTGATTGAAAAATTAATTCAAAATTAAATCTAATTTAATCTAATTTAATTAAATTCTTAATTGGATTAGGGCCTAATTTAATTAGGATAACTTGCTTTTGATTTAATTTGGTTTGAGAAACTACTTTGATCAAGTTATAGAAGATTCCTAGTGTGACTAGGAGAATCCACCTTGCGCCACCTTAGCCCCCCATTCCCCATGCCCTCTTTCTCTCTTAATTTTATGCATTGAAACTTTTCTCCCAGGCCTTCTCATGCATGCCCATCCTCTCTCTCTTTCTTCTATTTGGTAGTTAGGTGTGGACCAAGTCAAAGAAGATAAGTTGTCTTGGTTTCAAATCCTATGAGAGAGAGTTTTGAAAAACCAAAAATTCTCCTCCCATGTGTGTCGCCCTTCTTCCTATTTTCTCTCAAATTTTCATGATAAAAAGGAGAAGGTTTTGTGCACCTTTCTTAAATGGTCCATGCCAAAAATATTGGAGGAGGTGCCCAAGAGTTGGGTGCCCCATGTCTTGCCCAAATTGGACATTCCTTGTCTAGGTATTTGACCTAGACAAGGACTCCTCTATATCTTTATATATAGGATGAATTTTTGGCTAATTTTTTGATATATTCTAGAACATTGAGAGACCATTGGGGTGTATGAAAATCAGGGAGAAAGAGTATTGGAGTGTGGGGATTTCATAGACACTAATCTAGGTGTCTAGGTGAGAGAACAGAGAAGAAGAAGAGGGTCTTCTTCTAAGATTGCTGTGTTCATCTCTTTCCTTCCTCTTTTCAGATTTTTGAGAGTATATCATATCTGAAATCTTCTCTCCTCCTTCTCATCTTTGGAAGAGTCTAAATTTAGAAAAAGAAGGTATCGGATCGACTGTCGAAGAAGGATCAGCACAGTACTAGCATATTATGCTGATTTCCTGCATAGGACTTCTGATCATGGTTCATGGACTCGTGTGGACTACTCACTGAGATCGGATGCGTGTGCAGCTCGAGACATCATCCTCAAGCCTGGATCAGTAAGTTAGAACATCTAACTTGCACAAGTAATAGATCTGATCTATCATTACATACCTACATTAGATGTAGTGTAGATGCATGTTGATATGATCAACATATTTTATTTTTTTTCTTAAATTTTAATTTTTGATTTAATGATATGCCATGATCATGTAATAAGATATTAGATTTAGGATAATTTTTGTTATTAAAAATTAATTTTGATTAATTTTAGTCTTACGCTGCTTGATCTTAAAAAAGTTTCAAGATCTAGTTCTGAAACTCTAGATCTGGTTCGAACAATATCAAGCTGCTCAATCTCCAAATTCAAGCTGGCTGCCAAACTAAGAACAACTTGGATCGAAGACATCTTGACCATGGGTGAAAAAATCTTTCCAAAATCCTTCTTCTGACTAAAGCCCTTCATAACCAGTCTGATCTTGTACCTTGGTTATGAGCTGTATTCTTCTATCTTGAGTTCGAACATCTATTTATTCTTGAGTGCTCTTTTTCTCTTAGATAGCTCTACTAAATCAAAGGTATGGTTCTTATATAGTGATTTCATCTCTTCTTGCATAGTTTCAAACTATTTTCCCTTATGTACACATGACATAATCTCTTGAAAGCATTATGGCTCTTCCCTGTCAATCACCATCACATACTCGTATGGAAGATATCTTTGAGAAAGCTGACAGCTCTCTAGTAGATCTTCTCAGCTGTTGTTTGCCATTTGCTACATAGGAGCTTACTCACCATACTCATCAATATACTGTCATCATATGTAGGCTCATCATTCATTACATCACCATACTCTATAGTTTGTCCATCATCAATATCTACTCTAACTTAAGAAATAGGAGGTAGATCAATAAATAACTCTATAGTTGACTCTAGCTTATTTGTTTTCTTCATGTCCTCAATGGTCTAATCCTCAAAGAATACTATATGTCAGCTTTATTGAGAAAAATGCCTTGGATTCAATCTATAAGGAGCCCACAGCGAAGTCCATATTAAGGAGAAGCCCAAGAAGTAGCCCATGCAAAAAACAACCCATAGGAGGGGTTGGCCTGCAGTTGGGCACGCCCCAGCATGTTGTGTGGCCTAGCCAAGTGTGTAGACCAGCCAGGCATGAAGCCCAGCAGACCTGCATGGCCCAGCATGAGCACGCACGGGCCAGTGTGCATTGAGTGGCCCGTAGTGCAAGAGGGGCAGACTGCCCACGTGGCTTATGATGATTCATGCAATCCATGAGTGGGGTAGGGGGTGGGGGGTGCGGTCCATGCACCCTCTCACGTAGTCCATGGGCCTGTTATCATGATCTTTTGAGATTTCATGCGGTCCATGCCCACGCATGGAGGCTTAAGGATCTTTCAAGGATTCATGTGGCTCACCGTGTGAACAGTAAAATCTGGTTGGCATGGCATGGGCAGAATGGGCTGGTTCACGACGATGGCGATCTATGCGCAATAAATGGGGCGGATTTGCTTGTGATTGGATCGCCTAAGAGGTGTGCGGGCATGATCAGACGGGCCAGGGAGATTCTTGAGTTTTAATCAAAGTTCGATCTTCGATCCAGACTGTGTTTGAGGCCTTTAAAATGCATAGTAGAGTAGACAGAGGCTATGGAGTGGTGGCAAAGACTTGAGCAGCAGGCAGCAAACCCTAAAGGGCACCAGTAGAGAGCTGAAGCAAGGCAGACTGTTAGATAGCAGATAGCGATCGCTTCAAGGGATCTCCTAGAGAGAGTTTTGTGAGGAAGTGCTTCTTATTGAGATAAAGGGATTAGTGTATGAGAGTTAAGGGTATGATCTCCTCTTGTAAATTTTTTCTTTTCTCATTATGAAGCTTGCATGCCTTATAAAGGTAAGCCTAGCTTAATCCACATATTTGATTATATTTCTTATTTTATTTTTTCTTTCTATGGTATTAACATCATCATCGATGTTCCAATCTTGGACTTGAAAATTGATCCTGAATTTAGGAGATCCATATTCTGCATGAGAAATCTTTCTAGGATGTGGTACCAAAGTAAGTGATACCGCAATAACAATCGGTATTAGGATAGCTCTGATTATAATAATTGGTATCAGAGCCAGGTTATCAGTCAGAGCTAGATCATAAGAGAGCACCAAATTATTGTGGTATTGATCTAGATCAAAAAATATGTAGAAGACAGGCTCAATCAAGATGGAGATTAATAGGTTTGATGGAAAAAGTAATTTTTTTTTATGACAAGTGAGGATAAAGAATATGCTTATCCAACAAGGATTGATCGATGCTCTCAAATGTGAGAAGATGTCAGCTATCATGAAGGTGTGAGATTAGAGGCAACTCCAGATATAGGTGATGAGTATAATTCAATTGTACTTGATGGATGACATGGTGATCCATATGCTTGGCAAGATTTTTTTAGTAGCAATGTGGTCGAAGCTCGGAGAGATGTATATAGTGAAGTTGCTCATCAATACTCTCTTTCTTTGGAATCAGTTTCATCCGCTATGGATGAGTGAGGGATAGAGTATGCAGAAGCATCTCAGTAACTTTCAAAAGATCCTCACCAACCTCCTCAACATTGGCAAGAAAATTGAGAAGAAGACCAAAACATTGGTCTTGCTTTCATTGCGTCCTCCATCTTATGAGTCTTTGGTAACCACACTTCTAGTAGAAAAGAGTACCATCAAGATGGAAGAGATGACTTTTGCTCTACTCTAGAATGAGATTCTCAGGCAGAAGAATCAAGCCTCGAGTTCAACTGGCGACGCGACTATGATGGTGACTAGAGATGATGGTAGTAGAAGACGAAGTGGTAGGAGATTGTGAGATGGGCTATCCAAGTCTAAGATGATAAACTTTAGCAAGATCAGGTGCTACTAGTACAATGAGTTGGGGCATCATGTCAGAGATTGCCCACAACTTAGATCGGACGAAGGCTACAGTGATGACGGCCCAAGGTAGCAATAGTGATGAGACCGATGATTGTATACTTATAGTCTTAAAGGAGGATCTACTTCTTCCCACTAGTAAATTTTGGACTTTGCATGTTCGCATTATGTGCGTTGTAGAGAGAAATTGTTTGACTTTCTGAAGAGCAGTGAGGGTACTATTCACTTATTGGATGGATCGAGCTATGCGATTAAAGGCACTGGGACCGTCAGTGTAAAGATACATGATAGAGTAGTTAGAAAATTATGTGAGGTCCGATATATACCCAGTTTTAGAAGTAATCTGATCTCATTGAGTAGACTGAATTCAAATAGTTATGGTGGAGAGCTGATGGAGGAATTCTAAAGATCTTGCATGGCAATAGGATTATTTTGAGAGGAAGAAAGTATGGAGGACATTATCTCTTGGCAAGAAGCTCAGTGCAAGATAGAGCCTCAAAAGCTAGTGGAAGTCCAGTGCGAGGTGGAGCTCCAAATGTAGGTAGATCAGGTACGAGATGTGAGACTTAGGAGGATGACAGGCTACGTTGTAAGATTAAGTTTCTATTGCCGTAAGAGGCCATCTCGAGCAGGTCTCAGGTCAAGCAAAATACAAAATATGATGAAGATGAGATCAAGCAGCCTAGTTCAACCTTCATGTTTTTCCATCTATGATTAGTAGGGATATGCCTCCAGGCATGGGGGTGAGGCAAGATCATTCAGAAAGCTCTCAAGATTAGATAGAGATCAAACATCGAGTTGAGATGAAGAATTATTGAGAAAAATATCTTGAATTCAATCCATAAGGAGTTCACAGTGAAGTCTGTAGTAAGGAGAAGCCTAGAAAGTAGCCCAACACACTATGCAGCCTAGCCAGGCATACAGACTAGCCAGGCATGCGGCTCAACATGAGTGCATGTGGGCCAGTGCACGTGGAGCAGCCCAAACCACCCATTCGGCTCATGATGAGCCATGCAGTCCATGAGCAAGGGGTGGTCCACATGCCCTCCCATGCGGTCCATGGGCTTGTTATCATGGTGTTTTGGGGTTTCACACAATCCATGCCCATGCATGGACCTCTCAAGGGCCTTTTGCAAATTCATGCAGCTCACTGCATGAACAATAAAATTTGGCTGGCATGGCACATGCAGAATGGGCTAGTTCATGGTGACGATGGTCTACACATGGTGCACAAGCTGGATTTGCACAATCCGATGGCCCAAGAGCTATGCAAGCATGATCAGATGGGCTAGGAAGGTTCTTGAGTTTTAATCGAAGTCCAGTCTCTGATCTAGACTATGTTTGAGGCCTTTAAAAGGTGCAATAGAGAAGACAAAGGCAGTGGAGCGGTGGCAGAGACCTGAATAGTAGGCAGCAGATCCTAAAGGATGCTAATAGAGGGCTGAAATAGGAGGCTTCAGGTAGACTATCAGACAGTGGACAGTAGTCGCTTTAGAAGATCTTCTAGAGGAAGAACTTTATGAGGGAGTGCTTCTTATTGAGAGAGAGGGATTGGTGTACGAGAGTTGAGGGCTTGATCTCCTCTTTTAAATTTTTTCTTTTCTCATAGTGAGCTTGCATGTCCCATGGAGGTAAGCCTTGGTTTAATCCAAGTATTTGATCGTATTTCTTATTTTATTTTTTCTTTCTTTCTACAATATCGACATTATCACTGGCATTCCAATCCTAAACTTAAAAGATCTATATTCCGCATGAGGGATTTTTCCAAGAGATGGTACTAGAGTAAGTGATACTGTGATAATAATCGGTATCAGGATGGCTCTTGTCACAATACACTTCCGACCAGCATCTTCTCTACTGGATCCTATAGCCTATATCCAAATTGCTCATGTCCATGCCCAAGAAAAATGCACTTTTTTGACTTGCTGTCAAGCTTTGACCGCTTATATTTTGAAATATGAACAAAGGGCTTGCATCCAAAAACTCTGAAATGGTCATAAAAAATTGATTTTCCTATCTATACGTTCTTAGGAACATCACCATTAAGGGCATATGAATGATAGAGATTAATCATGTTAATTATAGTCCTCATAGTTTCACCCCAAAAGGAGCAAGGCAACTTTGAATGAAAAAGCATGCATCGGACTCTCTTAAAATGGTGTGGTTCATCCTCTCTACCACTCCATTTTATTGAGATTTCTTAGGGATAGTCTTCTCCAATCTAATATCATGTTGTTTGTAGTATCTCTCAAATGGATCTCTGTATTCACCACCATTGTCTGCTCAGATACATCTCAGTTTTCTTTCCTTCTCCATTTCAACATCAGTATGGAATTCTTTAAAGATGTCAAACATTTAGTCTTTATATCTCCAAGCAAAAATCCACAACTTTCAAGAATGATCATCGATAAAGATAATAAAATCTAGTGCATCACCAAATGTCTTTGTGGTCATAGAGCATATATCAGTGTGAATTAAATCTAACACATGTAATCTTCTATATGAAGAAAGCTTATGAAATGAAATCTTATACTGCTTACCATATAAACAGTGATGCAAGGTCTTAAGTGCATATCTTTTAAAGAAAGCAAGTTATGTCTGAATAGAGCATCAAGTCCCTTCTCACTTAGATTGCCAAGTTGCTGATACCACAAGTTTGCAGAGTCTCCTTAATTGCATTTACCTCTCCATTGCACACCTTAATATGCAATCTATAAAAGTCAGCTTTCCTACCTTTTGTAACAACTAAGGAATCTTTGGTGAGCTTTTATTTTTCTTCACTAAAGCAAATAGAGTAAACCTCATTATCTAGAACACAGATAAAAATCGAGTGTTACCGGATATTAGAAATATGCCTCACCTTTCTCAACAACAGTCTGCACCCGATGTTGGTCTCTAAGCAAACATCTCCCATGCCCATAATTTAAGCTACCACATCATTTTCAATCCTAACATGCCTAAAATCACTTTTGGGGTAGGATGAGAATAAGTCTCTCCGAGATGTAACATGTAATGTGACAGTTGAATCAATTACCTAACTAAATTCCTGGCATGTGAGATTAATACACTCATCATTATAGGCAATCTTGACCTCATCATCAAATGCAACCATAGTCATACTCTATATCTCTTCTTTCTTTCCATCACTTTTATTCTAATCCTTTGTGTACTTTTTGTATTTTCTCTAAAAATGCCCTAACTTATTATAATAGTAGCAAGTGACACCCTTTCTGGACTTTAATCGATCTCTGGATTTCTTCTTATCTTTTGTGTCATGAACTCACTATTCTTTTTGCTATAGTAGGGTCTATGTTTGCTTCTTCCCCTCTGCTTTGTAACCAGTGCCTCAGAGAACTTATATCTATCAAACCCTGCTCCTTTCGTCTATTTGCTTCATTCAATATACTATCCTTCACCATAGTTAGGGTAAATAGAATTACTCAGCATCACCATCAATATCTTCTAACTATTTGGTAAAGAACTCAACAAAAATCAGCCTATACCTCATCATTAAGAAGCAACTTCATCATAGCCAATTAATTTAGGATTTTTTGAAAGTTATTCAAATGCTCTGAAGCATTCTATCCATATACTTCAAGTTCCCCAGTCTTTTGATCATGTAGGCTTTATTCTATCTATTCTTTTGCTGATATAAATCCTCTAGTTTTTTTCATACTTGATAAACATCTATCTCTTTCACAACATCATGGATCACACTCACATTAATCTACTGTCTGATCATAGCTATGGCTTTTTTGTTTAACTTTTTTCACTCATCAGCTTTTAATATTATCTGGCATTTTTTTCTATAATTCAATCAGCTCAAATAAATATCGATAATATAATAAATCCTCTACCATCATCCTCCATAATGAATAATTTGATGAAGTTAATTTAATCATACTGGATTTATCCTCCATTTTAACTAGCACTAACCACACCGATTGTCTAACCAATGTTCTGATACCAGTTGTTGGGGTGAAAGGGCCACAAACATAATTATATTCAGGATAAATTCTATTTTTAGTGTGCTAATTAAAATAATTAATAACTTAATAATATCAAATCCAACGAATATAAATAAAACCAAGGACAAGGATAACAGATTTGTATTGTGAAACTTCCACTATTACAGGTCTTCTCTAAATCAACTAAAGGTTATACAAATATATAATCATCAAGAATAAATCTTAACTTCCATAATAAAAATATTCATCATCAATAAGATGGATTTCAATGATAAGTAGGAATAAAGTATAGATCTCCTTAAACGTAGGTATTTGAAATAATTTATGGAGAAGGCTTTTCAAAGATCAAAATGCTCAACTTGTAGCTCTCAATGTTAGAAATAACATATTAAAATTTCATCAAAATCAGAGTAGAATCAATCATTCATTCATCTGACAAAAAAGCATATTTTCTAAATCTTTTTCCTCTTTCCCACTGGGTCACTGTCTGGTTTTCCACATCCTTTGGTTTTTCTGTGTTGCTCTTTTTAATGTGAAAGGTTAAAGTCTCACTCAGACTCTACTTTCCTTTCTTTCTCTTTTTTCTTTAATTATGGATTCCACTGTATGGGCGAGACACCACTATGTTGTGAACCATCGATACTTTGCATAGACTTAAGGAGACCAACGATGGAGCCCTTTATAAGAGCCCACTACAATCTAGACTATCTAAGGACAGCAAACACCATGCTCTAGATCGCTGTACACCTTAAATGCTACGTAGCAACCTTGTTTACATCCTCTCTCGCTTCCTTAGATTTGGGATACACTTCTAGATCTGATCTTCCACCCCCAACACCCTAAGAATCAGAGCTTGAGGCATGATACCTTGGGCCTATCAGATCTGGACTAAAACCATTGATGAGAAGGAGTCCTTGTTGGATTATGACTCCATCGCAGCATCTTCCAAATCATAGTATTTACCTTATGCACTCCATCTTGGCCCCTACACATCTCTGATCTAAATCAAATCAGAGCCCAAATTTTTTCATGAGATCATCTGATCATCCTTCTAGAAATTAGGATACTGGAATATCCATAACCTGAAACTATACGACACAAGAGAGAGAGATTCTATAGCCTATTGCAAAACTATAGTCTTTGCCTGTCTTCATCTTATTCTTTCTTTACCTAAACCCTATCAATATCAGATATGAAACTCTCCATTCCATATATGAAAATATCCTTCGTCAAGTCTCCAACCAGCAGAGAAGAGGGGGCATGGAGACCTAGAAGATAGGATCTTGGATGGCCATACAAAAGAGGTGCCCACATGATGGTGTGCCCCCTCCAAAACCCTAGGCGCTAGGGTTTGAGGGAGGCGGCCCCCTTCCTCCTCGCATGAAGCCCCTTTGGCTGCCTCCTTTGGTGGTGTGCAAAGACTAGAGAGGGGGAGAGGTTAGGGAAAAAGAGTCACTTTGATTTACTTCTCAAATTAGGGTTATAATGTATATATATATATATATACACCCATATACATGGACTCAAACCCTAGCCCAAAACTCCCTAGGCTAACCCATACTAAGGTTTTCTCTCCTATGGTGTGCCTTACTTCAATTCAAGTATTGCTATCATTGGTGGCATAGCATAGCATGGAATTAGAGCAGTGGAAAGCATTAAAGTGAATACTGAGATATCTGTATAGAATAAGAGACTAGTCTGATATTTGGTGGGCAGTCAGGAGAATTTGAGAAAAACTCTAGGAAATAATATAGAGTTTTGGGTTCTTTAAAAGAATTTATGGATGCAAACTATGTAGGTGATCTTGATATAAGAAGGTCTATCACAGAATACCTCTTTTGCATGTTTGATAGACCAGTATCTTGGAGGTCAACTCATCAACTTATTACAGCCTTATCTACCATAGAGTCTGAGTATATAAGTATTACAGAGGCTACAAAGGAAGCTTTTTAGTTAAGGAGGCTTGTAGCTAAAATGAGGGTAGACTAGAGCAAGTTTATACTATACAGTGACTGTTAGAGTGCTCTGCAGCTAGCACAGAATTCAGTCTATAATGCACACACAAAGCATAAGATGTGAGGTACCATAGGATCAGAAAGTTGGTGGATGAAAGTGAAGTGGAGATGGTGAAGGTCCATACCAAGAAGAACCAGTCGGATGCACTTATGAAGGTACTTTCTCGAGATAACTTTTAGATGTGTGTGGCATAGATGAGTCTACATGATAAAGCTGAGTTTACAAGGACTTATGAGCATCAAGATGGAGATTATGAGCTCAGGTATAGTGCTCCCAAGCCTTGAAAACATATGAGAAGAGGCCAAGAAAAAAAGAAAGTTAGCCAACGGAAGCATCAGCCTGGATAGGAGCTTCACCAGCAACTTAGTTGACTCACTCTGAGATTGGATCTACTAAGTTCAAGGTGGGTTGACCCAGTCCAGAGATAGGTCGACTATGTCTTATAGGAAAGGCTAAACAAAAAGCTATGTATTTGGAATCTCTGGCATGGTACGCAGGTGAGTCGACTCAGTACTTCAGTGAGTCGACTCAGTCCTAGGTGAGCCAACTTAGTCTAAGACTGGGTCAACTCAATATCATGGAATCAGAACTATTCGTGGGTCTATTTGGATTTAGAAGTTTTCTTGAGCTTTGGGGCTTGACCCTATTGTATAGATACTTATACATGTAACTAGGTCAAGAATTGGATTGCTAAATACAGATTGAATAAAAGCTCTTTCTTCCAAAACTCTCTAGTACTCCTTTTTTCTCTCAATTCTTGATCTACTTTCTCTTAGCTTCCGTATCTTGGCGATCTTCTTTTGGTTGCTGGCTAATCACCAAGTTTCCATGATGGTCCATGTGAGGATTCTAATCCCAACACACTAACACTATTCTTTGCTTGCCATTTCAACCAGATACAATTGCTTCAGCCTTTTTTGACCTTCAAAATGCAATTGGTGTGCCATCTAGGTCTTTTCTTACTCTCTCGTATTAGTCAATGTGATATCTCTAATACTCCAAACAAAACATGATCACTATTTCATAATTCGAGTAGTGACTGCAACCAAGCTACAAATATCTATTTTCTATGAGGTGGTATTAGGAAAAACTTATGCTTAGTTTGAAGAAATTATCTGACTATTTTTTTGCTTTAGGTTGAGATGATGCCAAACCACAGTCGGACCGTTAGGTTGCCAAGGTGTGGTATGTATTTCGTTTAACCACAAGTGATCTAATGGTACAAGGAAGGTTGTTATGACTCACAAAGGTGGGATTGAGTTGCTGGAAGTCAGTACATCAGAAATGGAGCAAATGAATGGGTTGGCACTATAGACCCTAACACTAAAGATAGAGAAGAGGCCAATAGGGTTTCTCCTAATTATTTAATCTAATGAAGAGATGAAGGCCGGTTGATTTTTGCTAGATGGATATTTCTTGTTCTTAGAAAAGGAAAATTACTAGTTAGGGATTTTAGTTTATCTACTTTTATAAATTAGTCTACTTGGGCTTTTATTTGATAATTTGTTGGTAGAAAAAGTATATGACCACAAGCAAACAACATTCAGTGCCACACTGATTATATATTAGATGTAGTTTCTATATATGTCCATGCGAGGACTAATATCTTCCGACTAAGTTTTTTAGATAAGATCTTGGATTATTACAAATACTATTAAATAAACTATAAAATGTACATACTAAAATTACTATTGTTGAAATAATTTTACATACATATTTAAACATATATGTTACATTTTGAGCTTGGTTGATGTCAAGTGGATAAAAAAGAAGCTGCCCTGATATTTAGGTTCACTAGGTAATTTCCACCGATCATAAAAATAAAGATGATAGGTTAAAATCATCTAGCACTGGCAAAAAGTGATCTGACCCATGAACCCGACTCACATTCAATCTGCCATAAATAGATTTGGACTTGGTCTAGATGGGTTCGGATCATAAATGGTCAACCCTTTAATCTATTTATTAAATGAGTCTGGTTTTGGTTTTGATCTCCTAACCTGTTTAACCCATTTATTAAATAGGTTGGGTTGGGTCAGGTTAGGTTGGATATAAAATCCATTTATATATCCATTTATATCTATAATTTTGGGACCTTTGGTCATGGGTGGAAAAAAGAAATTAATCGATCCTGGGACTCCCGTCTGCACCTCCATGGTTTGCCTCGTGTAGAGAGTAGCCACCTACCACCGCCTGTGACTTTCTGTTTGATGTCCAGACTCCAAACTCCAGAGACTTCTATTCCATTGCTAGAGTTTTGAGTTTCTCTCGTTAGGGTTTTGATTTTCTTTCTCCTCTGCCTTCCTTTCTTGCACAAATCCCTATTTCGTTCTTCCATTGATGGCTGAGTTCCTCTCATTAGGGTTTCTCACTCTCTCTTCTTAGAAATCAGAGAATCTCCAAGCCCCAAGGGAAAGAAGAGAATGGGAGGCAAAAGAAGATGCACGGTAACATCTATTCCTTTCTATTTTCATCTTTTTATATTTTTTCTTGTTACCTCTTAATATTTTTTTCTATTTCAGCATTTCTCTCTGGTGCCACCTCTCTCTTTATGAACTATGAATCTTTGATCAGATCTATGGTACACTTCTCCCAAGTACTTGAGCATCACTTTTTTAGATGTCAATAGATATAAACATAACATGCTTCTTTGATGTTGTTCAATATTTTTTATTGGTCCTTGTTTATTTTTGACCTCTATGGTGGTTCTTCCGCTTTCTTTTCATCTTTCATTTTTCTAAGTAAAAAAGGTTTACTGGGTTATTTGTGATAGTCAATCTCGCTCTCTATTTCCCTTTCCCTGTTCTGATTCTCCACAATAAAAGGTGATGCCTTTTTCTTTATTTCGTTCATTCTTTTCTCTTATTTTTATCTTCCTGGTACTATTTTACTGTTTGGCTCATGATTGCTACATTTTGTGGACAAGTTTTTTTTTATGGTGAAGGTAGTTGGCTTTTGAGTTTTGATGTATAGAGAAAGCGGAGGTTTGGGATTTGTATTTGTTGGTGTTAGATTGAACTATTTTTGCACCTTTTTTGTTTTCATGATTTATGTGTGTGAGTATATATATATATATATGTCTTATGTTAAAGGATGGATGGGTAATTACATTAAGTTAGATTATGCTTGGATAATGATGATGGTGGTGGGCTTGAACACTTGTTCTTTTTGGTTTGGGTGGGGAATAAAATGGGGTTGCTCCGTGAATTATTTGGTTTACGACCAATCAAAATTCTCTAATTTCTCTGGTAAGGTTATTTTACATGAAAGTCATCAGAATCTTTGTCAAGCTCAACTTTATTGCTTGTGGATTTAAAATGGTGTTAGCTTTGGACTCTCATGTCTTTCTTTAGACTCACCTTGGATGTTGTCTTTGTTTCATACCATGTGGAGGTTTTAGAATTCTCATATCTTCTTTAAGTTTCTTCCAAGTAAAACCATCAAAAAAAAGAAGAAGAAAAGAATATCATCATTAGAATTTTGTTATGAATGTGGAAGCAAGTGATAAAAAGTCAATGGTTGTAGAGGTTATGATGTACACATGATATATTTGATTTAGTATCATAAGGCTGGCGAGAGAGTTCTTTTAGTTTCATAATCTTTTTCTTTTGTTTTCCTTTACTAACTAGTTAATTTTGTGCTTGTAGGTTCAAATACATTTGGGAAATTGAAGTACTAAGCAATGCAGACGAGCTGAATATGGTCAAGGATACCTCTTTTTGAAGACATTTTGTCATGTTTTTTTATTGAAAATGTTATATTTTATTTTGAGATTATAGATGTTGTTTGTTGTTACCTTATTTTGAGACTTCTTTGTCATTCTTCATTAGAAAATGTTTCTTGTTATAGAATTTGGTATCAAATCCTTTTCTTTTCAAATGATAGTTACCTAATTTTATCCCGTCATTTTGGGTTTTGATATGATGTTGTATTTTGAGATTTATTAGTGAACCTTCTAATATCCTAAACCTTCTTGTTCATGATACAATATTGTGGGAAGTGGAGAAAGTGGGACTATTATTGGTGATTGATAGGTATGTCTATCTGCTTACAATTTAATGCTTATATTTTTGTATCAAAAAAAAACAAGAAGAAGTTTACCTGTTGTTTCTATTGATTGTTGTTATTATTTGACTTTGAAGTTAATTTAAGTTTGTTGTTGTTGTAGATAGCTAATTAGTTATTTATCATTCAACCCATATTCCAACTTTGAAGTTAGTTTTTTAATTCCAGCTAGATAATCTCTACATGATAAATTTCAGAAAAATTGTTCAAACTAAATACTTTTTAGTTTTTTGGTCTCAGTTTTGTGATTTGTATTTTACTCAATTTGTAAAGTGGTAGTTGCAATTCTATTTAAACTCATAGGATAAAGGCATTTCACTTTCGGAGGGATATATAATTTAATGCTAGGCTGGTCGAAGGATCAATTAAAGGAGCAGAAGACTGAAAAAGCCTTTGGTTGGAAACAAGACTTGGCTACGGACAGAAATCAATGTTTTGATTTACAAATTAAACTCCAAATAAAATGGAGAGTCTTGCTATGCTTGTTTTGTTTATTTATCCTTTGTTCCTTATAATTCCAATTTAAAGCCTTTTGCCATTCTTATGTCATTATATTGTAGCATCCAAAATTAACATTCTTGACTTTGTCCTCTACAGTGTAATGTCATAAGAATGGCAAAAGGGTTTAAATTGGAGCTATAAGGAACAAAGGACAGATAAGCAATGGTAAAAGGCTTTAAATTGGACAATCATTCACAATGTAATATATAACATATTTGACAAAAATGGCAGAAATTACTCCAGGAGATATATAGATACCAATGGTTAACATTTTACATTAAATTATTTATACATAATTACCACAATTTGAAAAAAAATTTTGGCTTTGTTGTTCACAGGTTGTTGCTTCGTGATTTCTTGATGGATGATCGTTACTACAATCCAGGGCCCATTCAATATGTAGGATTAGTTTCTGACAACAAGACCATTTGTCTGAGTGTGGAGGACCAATATTACATGGGGAGGGTCATGGAGTTGCAAGCTTACCCTGATAAGGTATGTTCGGAGACTTTCTCTTGTCGAACTCATCCCTTTCACCTCACCATAAACAAGATATGTTTGAATTTAATTTGTTTATTAAATAGGATGTTTTAATCTATTTATTAAATAGGATATGTCAGGGTTTAATAAATAAGTTTGAATTTTTTTGACCTGATCTGCGTCAGATCTAATCTATTTATGATCCGATGCAACCCAATTGGCCCCTATAAAAGAAACGGTATTATCTATGGTACTTAAAAAACACCATAGCGTGCTGTGCATGGTTGGATGCTGTCCATCTTATTATGGATGGTTGTCCAAATTATCCAAATATATCTAGGGTTTATAAATCTTCTTTCCTTTTAGTATTTAATGCATGCATATAAGTGCGCACGATCACTCATCTTATGATGGATCACCGCTACTACATAATAGGGCTATGGCAACGGTTACCCATAGCCTAAAAAATCACTGCCATAAGTTATGATAGTGGTTAGTTAACCGCTGCCACTGTAGCCATCGCTGTAAATCTATGGCAGCGGTTATCCGAACCGCAACCATAAAAAGCTTATGGCAGTGGTTACCAAATCGCTATCATAGATTGTCCTATAGCAGTAGTTTTATAAGCACTGCCATAGAGATCTATAGCAGTAATTTTGTAATCACTATTATAAAATCTATAATAGTGGCTATAAAACTGCTGCTATAGGTCAACATATGACAGCAGTTTATGAATTGCTGTCATATGTTATAGCAGCGGCATATGTTATAGCAGCGGTTACAAAACTACTGCCATAGGTCTAATGCAGCAATTGACATGTAACCTATGATAGCGGATGACATGCCTGTCGTAACCTTTGAATAATGAAAAAAATATAAATTTTTTAATTTTTATATTTTTTTACCTGATAAATGTAGTTCAATAACATAAGAAAATATTATAAATATAAGAATATTTATGAAATCCTTAAATTTTATTGCTGAATAAAATTTATTATAATATTTTTTTAAAAAAATACATCAAAAGTTTTCTAAATCTACATCATCGCCGTCATCGGGAGATGGAGCACGAGCTGGAGGAGCCAGAGCTGGAGTTGGAGGAACTGGGCTAGAGGGATTGGAGCTGTAGGAGCTGGAGCTGGAATGTCGACCAACATGTTCTTCATGAAGTCAGCTCCAAAACACGTGCTGAGTCTTGTTACCATAGCGCTTAGGATGCCCTCCAGATGAGATGTATGCTCCTCAGCGTGAGCAGCCCATGTCGTAGCCTGATCTGCCCATGCTATAGCTTGAGCTACTTGCGCCAACACCTTCTCAAGCTATCCCTGATCGACGACATTGAAAGCATGTGAAGAGACACTCGTCTCAAACTAGTAGCTCATCGGCGTATGTCCAAGCCTGCATCAAATCTTTTCAGAGTGCTCAGGCCCCAAGATCTAAGACAAATGGTCATGGAGGCTAGAGGTGTCTAAGCCCTCGCTTGTGAGCGCATCTAACTACTCTTGTAATTATAAATTTAAATAAAATATTATAAAAATGCCATAATACTAATCATACTAATATATTTATTATTTACAAAAATTCTTCCAATCGCGGCATTCATCAGCCTACCCTTCTTGTTCGTACGGCTAGATCGAAAGATCTCGCTATGGTTGGACATCACCCCATCTCTTATCAGCTATAACAATAGATCAGTTTATTAGAAATATAAAATAAAATATCAATTTAATTTATCTAGTAAGATTCAGTATTCATTATCTCTATGCACATGACTGGCCATAGACTCACAGCCGAGAGTCTGCATATACTTCTGGGCTGTCCGGTTCTCTCAGTTCTAACGAAAGATAGCCTAATAAGTATTCAAATAAATAATAAGTATTTTAAAAGTATTTAAATATAATTTTAAGTATACTAAAAAATTTAAAAGTTAGAAATTAAATCTCAAACTTCTGGCTCCTCCAATGTCTATCCATCCCCTTTCACTGACTTGGGGGATAGTCCTGTATCCAAGGAATAAGCTTCTTCAGAGTGTCTCATTGATGCTCAGGCTATCCTCTATGGAGCTTGATCTTGTAGCCCCGATACAACTCTCCAATCATCTTTAATCAAGCATCTCGAGTCCTCTCATGATCTAGGAAGTTGTACCTTCTCTCCACAAAGTTATCAAAAGTTAGTTACCAAATTATTCTAATCAAATATAGAATAAACATATAAAATGCATAAATATAATTAAGATACACTTATCCATTTCTTCTTCCACATCTGATTCCTGACAGCAGCATCCATCAATCGTCAGTCTATGGGCACTATCAGAATAATGTTGGACCACCTCACAAGCACTCCAAAAAAAATGCATCTCCCATGCGGTCTTTCCTACTGGCCTTTCCTCCGCATCATAATCCATCATCACCTGATGCTGGCGATTCCACACATGCGGCATGCATGTGGGACCGTAAAATATCCTACTGGATGATGCAGCTGCAATGAAAATACATTATGCAAATATATAAGAGTGTACAATAACTATATAAATAAATAAATAAATGATACAATAAAAATGTACACTCATTGGCCATGGAAGCGTGCGATGTGGATATCAGTGAAGACTCATCGATGGATGGAGCATGTGCCGGAGATGTGACTGATGGTGGAGGCTCCGATGTCGGAGGAGGAGTAGATCTTGGTAGAGGAGTAGATGCCCATGGTCCCTAAGTAGTCGATGCGGAGGTGGATGGTGTATGCTCCACCTTTGACTCAGATGCGAAGCTCCGTATAGCCCACCAAGAGATGGGGGTAAAAGTTAGATGGCATTTCGGTGTCATCGTAATCTACAACATTAATAAACATTAACCAATATAATATGTTGAACAATAATATTAGTGGAGCATCAATAAATAGACTCTAACTAACTAAAGTCTATTTAAATCTTATCATACTCTTACATCATGTTCTGTTGATAGGAAAGGTGGAGATTTTCTATCGACTGGCATGGCCCAAAGGCCATCCACATTTGCCGACAGGGCACGGCCCTAGGCTGTCGGCATGGCTCAGAACCTACCGACGAAAATTTTGTTATCGATTGGTATGGCGCAAGGGCTATCCATGGCCATCGACATGGCCCAAATTAGTCAGAATAGAACTTACCTTAAATATTAGAAATATTAAAAAAATAAAAAAAATAAAAGTAAAAAGGAGGCACAGATTCATCATTTAATTATGCATTACAATGTACTTTCAGTATCCACTACAACTAAATCAAGTCGACTGCGAATGGTTGCCCACTAAACAATTGTTGGCTATTCAAGATTGTCTTGCCATTTAGAATTGTTAAAATATTTACAGAAAAAGGAAAAAAATAAGAGAGCTCATGTCACTAAAATCATACCAAGAATTAATAATTTTCCACCAAAAATCATCATAGCCTCTTTATTAAAAATTATTTTTTTAAAATAAAATATCATAAAAAATAATAAAATAAAAAATGATTTATACAATACTTTTATTAATATTAAATTTAATAGTTTAAGATATAATATTAAATGATGAATATATTTTAATTTATGAATATAAAATAATAAATAATTTATTAATAATATTAAAATTAATAATTTAAAATATAATATTAAATTTAAGTTATTGTATAATTTTATCATGTTTCTTTAATTTTGTGCTAAAAGATTGCCATCCAATCATGTTTGGTTAAAATATGCATTTGTGTATATGAATCTCACTATGATCAGAAATCCCTCTCACATCTTTCACATTAACTCTACCATGATTGGAAGGATACTTCATATTTTCATGAATTTTCATAATTCAAATACCTAGTGAGAGGCTAACTTCTAGGCTAATTAATTAGTCGAAAGGTAGCATCTTTTAATGAATCAAACTAAAAGCACCAAAATGGATGGGTAATCTTTCTATGAAAATATAACATTACTTTAAAGCTTTTGCAATACATAGATAACTTTCTTTATTATGTAAATAAAAGAGCATCAACCTTTTTTTCCTAAGCCTCCTAGCATTATTCTTAGGATTCTTATGCTTCCCACTTTGATCACTTGAGCAATTAGCTTGCTTATTAAGATCAATTGAAAAATACATCTATTAGATTATTAAATGAACACATTTTTAGCTCGATGTGCCTTTTATCTCATTCATATAGAAACTAAAGAAATGTCCAACTCTATTTTTTTTTCATCAGCTAAATATCCAAAAAGTTAGACCAAAATATTGAGGGTCATACCAAAATAGTAGGGCCAAAGGGTACTGACGGAGGTAGCCGACAACTGGATGGGGCGTAGGGCCAAAGGAGGCCGGCGGTGGGGTGGTGGTGGGGCAAGGTGCAGGGTTGGGGTCGAGAGAGGTAGGGCCAACAGGGGCCACCGACAGGGTAGGGTACCAATGAGGCAGGCTGACAGAGGGTAGGGACCGAGGGAGGTAGGGCTCACGATGGCACTAGAGGGAACGGGGCATTGGGGCTAAGGGAGGGGGCGGCGATGGAGGAAGGGAGCCGGCACAGGGTTGAGTGAGGAAGAGAGCCAAGGGAGCCAGAGCCAAAGGGAGCCGAGGGAGCCAAAGCTGGTGGCGAGGCTGAGGGAGGGGGCGGTGGCGGGCGGGGAATGAAATGGAGGGGTGGAGTCTCACCAGCAGTAGAGAGGAGGGAGAGAAAGAGAGAGAGAGTGCTCGAAGGAAATCTCAATTTAGAAGCTGGTTGGGTAAAAAATATCTAACCTACGGCAGCGATTTTCAAACCACTGCCATAGGTCTATGGCAGTGGTTAACAAAAATCACTGCCGTAGGCCTATGGCAGCGGTTATAAAACCACTGTCATAGAGCCTATAGCAGCGATTTTCGCTAATCGCTGTCATAGGTTAAAAATTAATTTTTTTTTTAAATTTTATATAATTTTAAAATCTAATGTCCATCTTTACTGTTTATTATCTAAATAATTATCCTTAGAATATCATCAAAAAAGGCCACCTCGATTTGATAGTCCTAGCTTCATCGATCGGTCAAATTTGATTTCGACGATCACAAATGATGATACGATGATTTAATAGATGGAGACCATCGATGGATCCAAAAATCTATAATGATAATCTCGATGATGTTTATAGCATACTATCAAAATTTTATTTTAATCAAATATTATTATCATGATCAATTTAGTACAGGATAATTTTGATCGTTAAATAAGAAATGAGTGATCAAAGGATCGGATGGCATCCGATTATGAGATAATTTTTTAGATAAATGATTTTGGTTACTACTTTAATCATTTTTATAGTGGTGATCATAAAATTTAAACTATGGGTCTAAGAACGATCCAAAACTATATATCGCTCGATACCTGTTCTTAAACTCCTTTGATAATTATGCTTGTGCTTTTGCAAGATCTACTTAACATGAATAGTTTATATAAAAGTGATTTAGATTTTACGATCATTACTATATAAAATGATTAAAATTATAGCAAAGATCATTTAACTAAAAAATTATATTATAATTGAATGTTGTTTGGCTTTTTTATCACTTGTTTCTTGTTTAACGGTTGAAATTATCCCATACTAAATTGACCATGATATTGACATCTGATTGAAGTAAAATTTTGATAGTGTATAACAAACATCAACAAGATCATCATTGTAGCTTTTTGAATCCATTAGTGGTCTCCATTTATCAGATCATCGTGCCATCGTTCGTGGTCATAAAAATCAAATTTTATCGATCGATGAAGTTAGGGCTATCGGATTGAGATAGTCTTTTATGATGATACTTTAATGATAATTATTTAGATAATGAATGATGAAGATGGACATTAAATTTTAAAATTATATAAAATTTAGAAAAAAATATTAAAAAAGAATATGGTAGCGATTATACAAAATCACTATAATAGGTGGGACCTATGATAGCAGTTTAAAATAACCACTGTCATAGATCTGACCTATAGCAGTGATTAAGCATAACCGCCATAATAGGTCTCAGCTCTATGGTAGTGGTTGATTAACTACTACTATATGTCAAACCTATTACAGCGGTTACATGTAACCGCTGCTATAGATTGATCTATGATAGTGGTTATATAAAATCGAAGCCATATATTGATGGCAGCAATTTTTTGTAATCGTTATCATAGATCAGACCTATGATAGCAATTTTTAAAACCGCTACTATAGTATGCACTATCGTAGCCCCATTCTTTAGTAGTGCACATTCTACTATGCATCGCATCCTACGGTACTTTATGAGTATTGTAGAGGATCCGTTCCTCCCCTAAAATCATCCATAGGTGCGATTTTGAATCCAATGGGGCAGGATGCAATTTATGCACCAACGATGTTGAAGTTTGTGTTCAATGGATGTGTAATTACTGGTGTTGCTGCTGGATCCCAGTTGAGGTCAGAAGGCGAGTGACTGAACTTGCTGAGCTTTTGAGTAGGAGTGCTGGAGTGACCTATAAAATAATGTCCGAGCCAAAAATTTTTGCTCCTATGAAGACTCTCTGATGCTCAAGTCAGGAATCAGAGAATTGCAAGAGCAACCAGAAATTCTTTAAGATGGGTTACTTATCTGGATCCTTAGGACTTTGGCTATTTATAATGAAGGTGGTCAAACAGCCATGGGATCGTGCAGTTTCGAGATTGTTCGACCACCTTCATTATAAATAGCCAAAGTTGAACAACAATGGGAACATGCAGTTCTTAGGTTGTTGGGCCGTTAGACGTGCTGTTATGGAAGAGATATTTTAGTCCTAATTTGCTCCTGCGGAATAAGTAGAGTTAGTTTCTTTTGAGCTTATCCACTTAGGATGGATGGCTACTTTAAGTGCCAGAAAATCAGTTGGTTGAGATAATGGAGGAAGCTCATGTGCCAGATGGGCCACTCATCAAATTGGATACAAGTCGCTCAGATTTGTATACTTTTGCTCAATGTATGGGTCAACGACCACTCAAATAGCTCAGATGGTCTGACGTGTTCATAATAGCATACTGATCCGAGGAATCAGCGGTACCACTGTAATACTATCCTCCTACTCTTGAGCTTGAGAATCAAATGAAAGGTGTACCTCTGAAATCGTACCTTGGATCTGGGGATGCACGCCTTCAGGCTTTCACATGTGCTTTTTGATGTTTAAAGTTGATGATGTCAACTTGGCAAGCAGGGTTGTTGTAAATAACCATGATTGATAGGACCATTCAGCTAATGTCTTTTTAAGAATTTAATTTCTCAAGTGGCAACTATTTGTCTTCATCTTTTCTCTTTTTAAATCTGCTTATCGGGCACATTGGAGAAATAATCATGACTAGAGTGACCGCAACTCTCTTTGCTCTAGGCATTCATTGCAATCCTTGAAGGTAGGATGAATCCTGAATTATTGAGTATGTTGGAGCCGGCATCAGCTCGAAGGAGACAAGCCAAGACTTTATCGGATCGTCTTTCAGCTTCTGCAAGCATCGACACCAAAGTTGTAGCTATCATTCCTTTGGCTCCACTTCCTTCAGCTCTAGTGAGTATAGGGGACGAAAATCCCCCTTCGATAGCCAGATCCATAATTTCATTAGTGGATACTACAATAATAGCTCCACCAGAATGGATTTCTATAGAGAAGCCTCCAGTGGAAGAGACGAAGGCATTGGATGCAGTCGGCCCTCTTGAATTGACGAAGGCAATGGAGATTGGGGACCTATGGAGTAGGTGGTTCCTACCCCATGTCTTCTTCCAGCCACTGTGTAGGTGGCTCCTTCATAGCCAGCACCTTCTGCTCTATCTGTGCTGAAGAATCTCAAGGATGCGGCAAACTTTTTGAAAGATTTTCTTACACCTGATGACAGGCAGTATCTGGACAAATAGGGAGCTGAACACAGGTTGACTGGTGCCTTGAGGTCCCTTGCTAAGGTAAGGAGCCTTTGGATCTCTTCTTTTAGGCTTCTCACAATCATTCTATTTCTTCTTACTTTATGTGAATCTTGTGCAGATAGGGCATTATATGGTCAGCATTGTTGACTCCAACTCTGAGACTTTGTCATTGGAGCTTACAGTGGCAAAGAAAAAAATAGATGGACTAAAGTATCTTTTGGAGTAAGAAAAACTGCTAACGCTAAGCTGGTCAAGGAAATCGATCGTTCTGAAGAGGCCCTCTATGAAGACAGAGAGGCGATCGATTACCGAGATGCCAAGATAAGGAGGGCTAATAAGAAGATTGAAGATCTCGAGGGGTAGAGGTTTGGAGCTAAGAGGGACCACCGCCGAGCCTGTGATAATATTGAGCGCATGAGGAGGATGCTTAGAGGAAAAAAAAGCCCCCACCTTGAGGTTCATTCTTCAAGGAGCCCAAGCAAGAGCTCAGCTAAGAGGGCTAGAACCTCTGATAAAGCAGGTCATAGAGAGAGGACACCTTAGAGAAATGAAGACTCTACTTCGAAGAGGGTGCAGGCGACTCAGAAGTAATCCGCACCATAGATTGAACTTTAGAAGGCTCTATCAAAAGTGGAGTACCTAAAGAAGATGCTGAAGGAGGGAGAAGAAAGCTTGACTCTCCTCTTAAGAGATTAAGAGCTTCTAACTTCAAATGCTCTTAAGAGATTGGATTGGTTGGCAAAAAAGGGAACCAAAATCATAAGTCAAGCCTACAAGTCAATATTCTCTGTGGGCTTCAAGAGGTGCAAAATAATGGCTCAAGCGCACCTTGCTACAGACTGTGCTAAGCTTCTACAAGCCAACTTCTCAAATGAAGGTTTGAAGGCCATGATAGATGATAGCATAGAGAAATTTGCAAAAAATCTTAGTGCCTTATCGAGACGAGCAAAGTTGATATGGCCACCCAGATAGAACGAACTGTTGGCGCTGAAGAAGGCCTCTCTGAAGCAAGTCAGCAGCGATATGTATAAATTCTAAGCTATATTTTTTTCCTTTCATGATCTGAACGTTGTAATCAAAATTTTCTTGTAAATGAATAAATTCATTTTTGTTAATGATGCCTGCATTTGAGCAATATTACAAACTATATTGGTTAAATTCTAAGCTCTATTGATTAAGCTAACATTCAAGTTGTGATCTGAGTTGTAGTTCGAACTTTAGTCCAAGCTATTTTTATTATCTCAAAAATATTATTAAATGTTATATAAAATTTAAAAGGATTAGAATTTAAACCACTTCCACGTGGCAGATACAATCGCACATTCCTACACATCTCTTTGAAAGTGGCATAGGGCATGATTTGCCTGCTGCTAGCATTAACTACCATATCGATGGCAGAAGCTGCACTCAATCGATGACTACAACGTATCAAGCACTTGTCAATTCATACCTCTAGCAATCAATGCCCTAAGAAGAAGAATTGCTGAAAAATCTTCTGAACTTGGGGCTATGTAAATCCTAAACAAGACTGGATGTAAAAGTTTCTATCCATTGTCTTTTGCCGCAGGCTCTTTTGCCATAGGTTCTCCTTCTTCTCCATCTTTCTTTTCTTTATTTTCTTCTAGTTCTTCCTGTAAGGAGGGATGGATTCCTCTGGTGACTCTAACTTCCCCCGATGACCTTCCAATCTGAGCTGATGGAGAGGCACGTGGTACTGCTCCACGACCAACATCAAATCCCTTCAGAGTTCCCATTGGAAAGTTCTGGGACTGAATGACTAGGTTTGCCGATCTCCCACAGGCCTGATGAGCCTCTATGAGAAATGTTTCCGGGCTGGGCTGAGGCTCTCTCTCCACTCTTTTTTTGTAACACTTTTCTAATTTCTTGAGATGTTACCATACTCGATAGTCCCAAACTCATGGCGGCATATCTATGATTTCATCACGGCATGCATATTGGCTGGGATTGATCCCAGCACCACATTTTTTCTTTCTTTCTTTACTTTCAAGAGATATTTTGGATCACGTGGATGGTGGTATGTATCACCACGGAGGAAGAACATTGCCTACCCGTAGATCCGGGGTGCTCCTCCACCATCCACAACTGGAAAGGGCATTTCTTGTTCATCTTTTGGACATCAGGCGAAGATTGAAATTTTGTCAACTGGGGCAAGCCTCAAGAAGCCATGCTAAGAAAACCAGTATTGGATCAGCATCTAAGGTAGGAACTGGAGACCTTGTGCGACTTTGAGATTCCAGAATTGAAGGAGCTTCTATCGGAGCAAACCCTATTCAATATCGACATTAACCAAGTCAGTCCCTAAGGTGTGCATGGGTCATCTGCCTCAGAGCCATGTGTTCTTCATTTCATATTTGGCTTTTGTATTAATCATTTGCTTTGGTTATAGGAATGGAGCAAAGCTCATGAAAGAAATTGGAGCAGAAGACCCACCAAAAGAGAGCGGTGAAGCCCAGAGGCAACCAGATCACTCACGCTAGGATTAGGAGTCCACCTACATCGCCAACTTCAGAATCCAAAGCACTAGAACCACTCCATGAGGCTAACTTCAGGATCATAAGGATTCAATCTGGTTTAGCTTCCTTGACTTCTCATGGAGATCATGAAAGCTAAGCAAATCAAGTCCTCAAGGAGGTGATTCTGAGATTGCTCGCCCCTTAGGTCGCCAACCATTCTTCGAAAGAGGGACCAATTGGGGTAGCCAGGACTTCAAGGATCATGCCAATCGAGATTTTTGGGATCGCACCAGCTGGTTTGAAGCTTAAGGATTTAGCCTTTAAGGATTACAAGTTGGTGCATGAGCTATTCACTAGGCTGCTCCTCCCGACTTATGCAAATGAGCTGCTGATCGAATCACATAGGGTGGTAAGAAAATGAGCTGTGGAGTGCTTCATCCAGGTAAGCCAAAATTCCTTATTATACCTTACTTATTCTTAAGTATACACTTACTGTATTGTAATTGAAAAACCTTTCAACAATTTGCCCATTATTTAAATGGGTACATGGAGTACTCCCTCAAACTTTTGGTAGAGGCAAGAAAGAACAAGATCACTACCATAATGCTCAAAATAACAAAGGACAAAGCCAAGAGGGAGGCTGTAGAAGCCTCCATGAGGGTTGATACTATTATGAGGAGAGCTGAAGATGCTGAAGCAGCCCTAAGAGGAGTTGTAGAGGAAAACTCTTGGCTATTAGGTATTCAAGAAGCTCAGGCAACAAGAGTAAAGAAGCTTGAAGCTCTACTAGAGAAGAATAAGGTTGCGATCGAGGCAGCAAAGAAGAAAATAGCCGAGGTTGAGAGCAATGTGGAGGCATAGATTAGAACCACTGCCTCAAAGGCCATCGAGGACTTTCGGGCATCAGAGGAGTACTAAGTTAAGAAAGTCGAGTTCGCTACTGATGCTTACATCAGCGGAAAGTAGGTGGTTTGAGACAGAGTTGCTGCTCAGTACCCAGGATTAAATTTGAACTTTTTGGATGAGGTCTAAGAATCCCTTGCAATTGGTCCATCTATAACGACTACTTCCACACTAGATGTTGCTCCTTAGGCTTGGCATTTTTGTACTTAGACTCTTTAAGGTCATTATAAAGACTTTAAAGGAATGAATAAAATTTTATTTCTTTAAGCAATTAGTGCCTTTTCCTTCTACTAATTTCTATTTGCATATTTTCATCAAGAATGTAGAGACTAGTTTCGATCTAAGGAACTTAGAATTATCCCGACTAAGATGTTCAATTAAATTTTGACCATTGGAATTTAGACGAATCTATTCAAAGCCTGATTTGCTAAATCAAAACCAAGTTTGAAGCTAAACCTAAGGTTAAAGGAACCTCATATTCCAAACAAGGAAACATCATCAAATTTGTTCCAAACAAAGAAACTTTGATAAATCAGGTTCCAAACATAGATTTCGATTAAAAGAATCTTTGTAAGGTCAATTCCAACCAGAAAAATTTTAGATAGGATAGTTCCAATCAAAGAAACTATAGATTCCAATCAAAGAAATCTTAGCAAGGTGAGTTTTGATTAAAAAAACTTTAGATAGGATAGTTGTAATCAAAAAAAACTTTGGTTTTGAGCAAAGAAACCTCAGATATGATAGTTCCGATCAAAGGAGCTGTAGATTTTGATTAAAGGAATCTTAGTAAGGTGAGTTTTGATAAAAAAAAAACTTTGGTTTTGAATAAAAAAAACTCAGATAGGATAGTTCTGATCAAAGAAACTATAGATTCCGATCAAAGAAATCTTAATAAGGTGAGTTTTGATTAAAGAAACTTTGATTCTGAACAAAGAAACCTTAGATAGGACAGTTTTGATCAAAAGAACTAGAGATTCTGATAAAAAAAAATCTTAGTAAGGTGAGTTCCAATCAAAAAAACTTTGGTTCCGAACAAAGAAACCTTAGATTTAATTCGCCTGAAAGGAGCTTCGACCTTTCATGTCACTTTTATATTCAAACATAAGTTGATGAATTCAACATGATGAATTTAAAAATTCACATATATCGTAACATAAAATTAGGACATCACTAATAGTGCATATGTATATTAGCTAAATTTCATGATCTGGGGAATGGAGTTCCGTCAAGCTGCTTCAGCCGATAGGTTCCATGATGCACTACTTTGTCCACTTGATAAGGACATTCCTAATTGGCTGATAGCTTCCCTTGTTCAGTGGGCTGCGACACTTCAGCTCAACATAATACTATGTCGCCAACCCGGAATTCTTTGGCCTTCATCGAATGTTGTAATATTTGGACACCTTCTGATGATAAGAGGCTATTCTTATGATAGCATGCTCCCTGCTTTCTTCAATCAAGTTGAGGTTAGCTCGGAGCTACACTAAATTGGTATCTTCTTTATACTCCTTTACTCTGAGCGAAGGAAGCCTGATCTCTACTGGAATGACTGCTTTGATCCCAAATGTAAGGTTAAAAGGAGTCTCACTAGTCAAGATTCTCTGAGTGGCCTGATAAACTCATAACACATGATGAAGCTCATCTATCCAGGACCCCTTTGTTCGATCTAATTTGGCTTTTAAGCCCTATAGGAGAGTTCTATTGGTCATTCCACCTTTCCATTTGCCTGTTGGTGGCCTATCGATGTGAAGCGATGCTCGATCCCATGGTCTTTACAAAATTTATGTAGTTGAGCACCGCTGAACTATCTACTATTGTTTGTGATCAGCATTTTAGGAAGGCCATATTGGTAGATGATGAAATTTCAGATGAAATCTTTTACCCTTGTCTCAGTTATATGGGCTAGAGACTTGACTTTCACTTACTTTGTAAAGTAATCAATGGCTAGCAGGAGGAACTATGTTGACTTGAGGCCCAAGGAAATGGACCAAGAATGTCCAACCTCCACTGAGCAAATAGCCAAGGGACACTAATGGAAGTCAGAAGTACTGCTGGTTGATGTTGAATATTAAAATTTCTCTAGCATTGATCGTACTTCTTGATAAAATTGACTGCATCTTTTTGCATACTAGGCCAATAATAGCTCTACCGAAGGATCTTGTAGGAGAGGGCTCTGCCCTCTAAGTGATTTTTGTAGATTCCTTCATGAACTTTCCTCAATGTATAATCAACCTCAAATAGGCACAGTGTTGCCTAGCAAGACAACCTAAGAGGGGGGAGGACAAATTGGATTTTTCAAAATTTAAGTAAGTAATGTGATGTTTTCAAAAACTAAGTGTTGAAGTGTGGTAAAGTGTAGTATAATTGAAAATGCAGAAATATAAATAGAATAGAAAGCAAGAAACATAAGCAATCACAAACACCAAGAAATTTATAGTGGTTCGGTGCCCCTTGCACCTACGTCCACTCTCCAAGATTTACTTGAGAATTACTATAATCTCTCCAAGATTATAGCTGGATAGTTTTTTCAAGGCTCACTGTCCAAAATCTAGTTAGTTTTACACCAGATCACTAACCATAACTAATCTCTAAGCCAATCCTTGGCTTACAATCTAATTCTTAGGCTTGGATGGGCCTTTCTCTTAACTTCAAAATTCTATTAAAGCTAAGTTACAAGAAGTATAAGGATTACACAACAAAAATAAAAATAAAGCTCCTTTAATGAGCAAGAAAGTCGACGAAGCTTGTGGAATCTTCTTTGATGGATGTTTTTGAATAAATTAAGTTTGTCTTCTTGCTGAAAGAAATCTCTTGATTTGATGTTTCTTTGAGTTGAGAGTGGAATATTCTCTTTTCAAAACTTTTTGAACTTTTCATTTCACTCTTGATTTCTCTCAATGATTGAATAGTCAAGTTACTTCTTTCAAGTGTTTTATAGCTTTTTTTCAATGTTTGATAGACTGAAGAGAGGTTTTAGACTATTGGAGGATTGAACAGAGCCATTTGGAAGTAATATGCACAGTTCTGAATATTCTATAGAAACTAGCCATTGAAGATCGAGTCGACTCATCCCTCTACTCGAGAGTTCTATCACGAAAATCACACTCTCTGTATTTTACTAAGACCTCGACTCATGGAACTTGAGTCGACTCATCCCTCTACTCAAGACCATGCCAAACTTTATTCCAAAACTTTCATTCTCTGTATTTTCTGAGATTTCGACTCGAGGATCTCGAGTTGAAGCTCGAGTCGACTTGTCCCTCTACTCGAGTCCATTCTGCACTTCATCCCAAAAATCATGTTCTCTATATTTTTCTAAGAATTTGACTTGAGGAACTCGAGTCAACTCGTCCCTTTGCTTGAGACTGTGCTAGCTGAAACTCTTGCATGTCAAACTTATTTTTCTTTCGATTTTAGCTCAAGCTGAATCTAGATTTGAATCAGGGATCGACTCGTGGGATTTTATGCTAAGAATTTTTACTTCATTCAATTTGATTTTTTTTTTATTTTGGTCTTGAAATACTTTCTTCGAGCCTTTCATTAGGT
Source organism: Cocos nucifera (assembly GCA_006176705.1). NCBI lineage: Eukaryota > Viridiplantae > Streptophyta > Magnoliopsida > Arecales > Arecaceae > Cocos > Cocos nucifera. The sequence continues at coordinate 1,412,102 of QRFJ01000086.1, read as the reverse complement.
GTGATTCATGCCTCAAAAGCCTCTAACATCTCCTTATTGAATCTTAAATGTACTTTTAGAGATATTTCATTTGATACTCTACCATGCATCCTGAAACATGATCTCAACCAATTCATTAGTCCAACCATATACTCAAATATTTTATTCCTCATCAGAATCAATCCTTGGGGTTAACAATCTTCTTCTTTTTGATAATGATAAAATTTTGAGTATATGAGCAAGAGATATACAATGACTATGTTAGAGATATGAGGGTGCAACATTTTCATAATTTCATACTTAGCTCCCCCGAAGATTATGCTTATGTCATTAATGTTTCTTATCAATTTCTGATTTCAGTTTGCTACATGTGCTTGCTTGAATGGTGAATTGTTAATTTTTATCAATATATGTGCAAAGTGTTAATATTGAACAATTAATGTTTCACATGTGCCAAGTACACATTTGATACATAGAATATATATCATGGCATGAACTCATAATGCTTATTCATGAGAATCAAATATATGTGTACATATTTGTTTCACATATTCCAATCAAAATACATATCATATAATCAATTATGCTCAAAGTACCATCAAGTCTAACTATTTCACATCATAACACATCGAAGATAAATATATGCTGAATATATGCTCATATACATCTTAATTTATCCAAAGTGAATATATGCTCATATACTTCTTACTCCCCCTTTTTGTCATCATTCCAAAAGGATGATTTAATGATAACAAGACATAAGATTGTATCTAGAGAAGGAAGAAATGTAAAGATAAGTGATTATATTACTTTTTCATTGAATTTTCAAAATGAATGTATTGGATCACAACACACCATGATACAACGACATGTGCAAACAAAAGTCAAGCATCTACATATAAATGTCCAGAAAGCACCTAACTCAGAGACAAGTGCAAGCATAATCCTAATACATAGATAATCTAAATACATAAGCCTGAAACATCAAGTGGCTCGATATCAGCTTTCTATGATACTACTTATCATCTGAAGGGATCTCTAGTGTCTTAGATGATGAGGCTTGTGATGAGGAAGGTCTGGCTCTCCTGCTTTTGGTCCTAGTTGATGGCCCAGCCATCTATGAGGGAGTAGGCCCCACACGAGTATAGGCCCTGAGTGGTGGTCTACTCTCACTGATGGATACTTGAGTGGACTGATCATGTAACATAGGTGGAGGAGGTAGAGGACGAGGCATAGCTGCCCTGGTGACTGCATCTGCTGCTGCTGCTGGTATCACACCTAGAGCAAGTCTCTCAATTTTTTCAATCAAACTTCAAATAGCTCTAAGTACTGAAATGATGCCTTGCTGCTGTGCCTAATCCAATACTCTGATAGTTGCCATTATCTTAGTCCCACCTGACTCAACCCTCTTCTTGAGTCAAGCAATCTCCTCAATAATACTAGAGTAGTCAATGGGCATGTCATGTGCCTGCTCTCTCTACTCTAGAATAGAGAGTCTTTGAGAGATAGATCTCATCTCTATCTGCACACTCTCCATCCTCTCAAATAAGCTCTGTATCTCTCTACTAACTCTGGTAGAAATCATATCTGTCATCTCTCTATAGAAGTAGAGTTAGTAGGTGGTGGTTGAGAAAAACTACCCACGGGTGAAGCTCGAGGAGTCACTGGGGTACTAGGATCAGCTGCCGCTCTAGGTACTGTAGGAGTAGAGGGCTCTCCTCTCTCCTCTACTCTTGATTCTCTCCTCTCTTATCCAAAAATGTTCTTCACCCATCTCACTGCTTTTACATGATATTGCATCCTAGTCAGGGCTCTCATGTCATAAACATCAAAATGGGATAATTTCTTGCAGCCTTTATTCTCCAAAAATACTCCAGTTGACTCAGATACTCGTGTTAGAGCCATACCATAAAGCAAACATACTTTATTCCTAGAAGCTGCCTCTCTAATCTGATGCATCATAATGCCATGCAGATTTATCTGAGTATCCTAAAACATAAGGTACATTATGCATAATTTCCTCTCAAAGACAAAATCATGTCTTCCTAATTTTGTAACGAAGATCCCATAGATAATATCATGCAGTACCCTCATCTCTACGGACAAGGTGGGTGCCAGGACATCTTCTATAATGTCATCCCAATCCACAATCAGCCTTAGTCCCACTTTCTTGTCAGATAATCTATCAGGTATGTGTCCTTATCTAGTGATCCCAAAAATTTATGCCAAACTTTCCTATGATACTTCAACTTGGATTCCTTTTATAGTTGTTACAATGTCAGAAGATCCTCTCTTAACATTTTCATAAAATTTTCTAACTAACTTAGGGTACATAGGAATGTTCTGCAAAAATTTCTCCATCCCATTCTATCAATCCAAGTCCTAATAGAAAATTTATAACTTTCAAAGAACTCAAAGTCAATCATTCTCCCCATTGCTATTGCCCTAGTAGTCATCCTACCTACAGGAGAGGATGATGGAGGAGGTGATCCCGAAATACCTTGGTTTGGTTAGGGTTCTTCTTGAATGGGTTCCTCGGAGGGTTAAGAGGCTTCAAAAGGTTGGGACACCGCTCGTTCCATCTTGGTTTTCCTTCTTCTTTCCCTTTCCTCGATGATTTGAGTTGCACTAATTTTCTACACGACACCCTTTTCCCGCACCATTTTGATTTGAATCTGGCCTCTAATCTAATGATTTCAAGAAAATGGAGGGCAAAAACACAACTAGATACTATTTGAGGGAGTTTGAGGGGATGAGGGATTCTCTACTCATCATTTCAAAGGGATTCTAGGACATCGCGAATAGTCACAGATCAATTTTAATCGCCTATGGCCTCGACCCTCGAGTTGACTCGAGCATAAGTTCTAAAACTTTTAAAGTTTCAGAGAAAATTTGGCATTCAAATGATATTCAGATATTTTTCTTAATATTGATCATTAATTATACATTCAAAATTGATTCTTTGAATTTAATTTGGCTTATTTTGAGTTATATAAATGAGATTTATTCTTATTGATAGCAAAGCCCTAATTCTCTTCATGTGATATTGACTCTTTCTTCATTAAGTGATTTTGTGAATATATCAGCTAACTATTTATCAGAACAAATAAATTTAAGTGCTACATCATTATTTTGTACATGATCTCTTATGAAATAATGTCTTATTTTAATATGTTTAGATCTTGAATGTTGAATTGGATTTTTGGTTAAGTTAATTGCACTTGTGTTATCATATCTTATTAGAATCTTATTAAATTTGAATCCAAAATCTTTAAGTTATTATTTGATCCATAAGATTTGGGCACAACAGCTCCTAGCAACAATATATTCAGCCTTGATCGTAGATAATGCTACCAAGTTTTATTTTTTGCTAAACCATGAAATCAAATTAATTTTAATAAATTGACATGTACCATTAGTACTTTTTCTATCAAATTTGCATCCAACAAAATCAGTATTAGGATACCCAATTAATTCAAATTGTGATGATCTATCATACCATAATCCTACATTAAGTATTCCAAATAAATATCTAAAAAAAATTTTTAATAGCAAGCAAATGTGATTCTTTAGGATCTGATTGATACCTAGCATACATACAAACACTAAATACTATATCTAGTCTACTTGTAATAAGATAAAGAAGTGAGCCTATCATACCTCTATACAATTTTGTATTTACTTTCTTATCCTTTTCATCTTTGTCAAGTTTGCAGAATGTACTCATTGGTGTAGCAATTGATCTTGAGGTCTCCATCCCAAACTTCTTAAGTATCTTTCTTGTATATTTTATTTGATTGATGGAGATTTCTTCTTTATTTTACTTAATTTAGAGTTCGAGAAAGAAATTTAACTCTCCCATCATGATCATTTCGAACTCACCCCGCATAAGCTTGGTAAATTCTTGACAAAGAAATTCATTAGTAGCATCAAAAATGATATCATCCATATAAATTTGTGTAACTAATAAATTATCATCTTTTCTTTTTAAGAATAAGATTTTGTCAATATTTTTTTTAGTAAATTTATTATCTAATAAAAATTTGCTTAATCTTTCATACCATATATGTGGAGCTTGCTTTAATCTATATAAAACTTTATGCAATTTAATCACATGATTTAAAAATGCATGATTTTCAAAATCAGGTGGTTGTTCAACATATACCTTCTCAGCTATATAACTATTAAGAAATGCATTTTTTACATCCATTTGATATAATTTGAAATTCATAAAACATGTAAATGCAAGTAATAGTCTAATTACTTTTAATCTAGCTACTGGGATAAAAGTTTCATCAAAATCAATGCCTTCCTCTTAGTTATATCCTTTTACCACTAATTTAGCTTTGTTCCTAATAATAGTGTCATGCTCATCTAGTTTATTTCTATATATCCATTTAGTTTTAATTATTGGATAGTCATTGGATCTATCAACTAAAGTCCAACCTTATTCTTTCAAATTGATTTAATTCTTCTTGCATAGCATCAATCCAACATAGGTTCAATTTATGATACAAAAGCTAAATAATTATTAATATTTCTAAGATAGGAACTGATTCTTATCCCTTATGATGGATCATCAATGATTAGATCTTTAGGATGTCCATGTGCATACCTTCACTCTTTTGGTAATTCTTCTCTTGGACTAGGAGAGGGCTCTTCGTTCTTCTCCTCTTCTTCATTATTTTGATTGAGAGCATTTTTTAGTATGAGGTTGTCCATCTTGTCATGAAGATTACCTACACCCTCATCTAAAGCATTTTCTTTTCTTGAAGACTTGTCATCATATTCATCAAAGATAATATGGACTGATTCTTCAACAATGAGAGTTCTCTTGTTGAAGATCCTATATGCCTTACTTGATGAGGAGTATCCCAGGAAGATACATTCATCCGACTTGGCAACAAATTTTTTTAAGTAATCTTTTTCATTATTTAGTATGAAACACTTATAACTAAAAATATAAAAATAGTTGATATTTGATTTTTTATCTTTCCAAAGCTCATATGAAGTTTTCTTTAAAATAGATCTTATCAATACATGATTTAAAGTATAACATGCAGTGTTTTTAGCTTTAGCCCAAAAGTACCTAGGTAAATTACTTTCAAACAACATAGTTTGTGCCATTTCTTCTAATGTACAATTTTTCTTTATACTACTCCATTTTATTGGAGGATCCTAGGTACAAAAAACTTGTGATCAATTCTTTTTTCATTACAAAAATCTTCAAAGTGCTGATTTTCAAATTCAGTACATGATCACTACGTATGCGTACAATTAACGTGTTCTTTTTATTCAAGACTTTATGATAAATTTTGGTGAAAGTTTGCAAGGCTTCATCTTTTTATTCTAAAAACATTACCCAAATGAATCTTGAAAAATCATCTATAATTATAAGACCATACTCCTTACCTCCTAGACTAGTGATCCTTGTGGATCCAAATAAATCCATGTGTAGCAACTCTAAGGGTCTTGAGATTGAAATCATGCCTTTGGATTTAAAGAAATTTCTAGTTTGTTTTCTAAATTAACATGCATCACAAATATAATTTTTTTCAAAATTTAGTTTTGGTAATCCTCTTACAAGATCTTTCCTAATTAATTTTGAAAGTAAGTTCATGCTTGCACTACAAGAAAAAGGATAATTAGCTATGTAAAAAAGCATAGCTAAATCCTAAAAAACATCGCTAATTATATCTACCAACATAAAATACGTCGGAAAAAATACGTCGGCAAAAGTGTCGTCGTTGATTCTGTTTATTGATGTTTCTTCAATTTCATCGGCAAAAATATGTTTTATCGATGTTAAAGTAAACATCAGCATTTGGTTTTAGCTATGCTAAAAAAGCATCAAAAAATGGGTATTTACCGACGTAAAATAATCACCGGCAATATCGACTTTTACCCATGCAAAATAAATGTTGAAAAAAATATTTTTACTAATGAAAACTTACGTCGGCAAATAAATATTTACCTATGCTGAATAATCATTAAAAATAATAGTTTTTGCGATGCAATATAGAAGTCGTTAAGTATTAGCGATGAACTATTTCCATCGGTAAAAAGTAATTTACCTATGCTTATTTTTTCATCGGCAAATAATTTGCAACATAAAGTTACGTTGGTAATTATTAAGCATGGCCAAAGATGGCACACTTTTTGATGACTTAACCATTGGATTTGGCTACGTTTATTTGCATCGATATATTTTACAACATTAATTTACGTCGATAATTATAAAGCATGGCTAAAAGTGGCATGATGGCATGCTATTTGATGACTATTATTTAGATTTACCAATGCTTTGTTACATTGCTATAACTCTTTATCTATGCTTTTTTTGCATCACTAATTATTTTTATAAAAAAATTTAGATAATTTTATTTATGCCAATTTTTTAAAACTTGTAGACATCCATATAACATCCACATAATAAACAACATAATATATAACATCCACATAATAAATAAACACATGCTAAAATCAAATTCATTCACTTTAAAACATTCATATAAAAAATCACATACATATACAAAATATCGAACATACTACATATCCTTTAAAAAAAATACATCAAAACAAAATAAAACTCCATATCGATGGTGACATATCATAGACCTGCATTAAATTAAAAAATTAAGTTAGCAAACTAATTATCTAATATAAATACTAAAAATATATTAATTAAAAATAATATAAAATAATATCAGTGGGGGAGGCAGCATCATCATTGGTGGAGTTATGATCATAAGTATCAGTAAGAACATTGAAAGTCGATGGGGGAGGCATACGGTGACATAACTCATTGAGCTTCGCTCCAAATGCCTGAAGCTGGGATGAAAGCTCGCCATTGGCCCACCGTAGGTCCGCTATCTCCTCCTGATATCTTCTCTCAATCTCAGCTTGTCTCCTTTCGATCCATCTCATGTAGACAAGCATCATAAGAAACATGTGCTACTCAAGAGGAGCTAGGGGCCACAATTCTATATTCCAATCCTGTAACATAGCTAGATCTCCTATCGAGCACCTCATCATAGATATCATCATCTATAGGTGGGGTAGAGCCCTCAACTGGGGGCTGGGATTGTATCTCCATCATGCGGTTCTAATTAAAAAAAAATAAATATAATAAAAAATTTAAACTTTATAATAAAATTGAAATAAAACTTAATCAATTAATACTCATATGTTTCTCCCTAGTCCCCAAAAGCCAATCGTCCGTCACCCGACGATGGATCCTCTGGTAGACATCAATCCACCCGGGCAGCTGTCCTATCTCTATGTCCCTTTAAAATTTATGAATGTAAGTATACTGACATAGATATATTCTAACAAATCATTAAGGATGTATGTATGTGTACTTACCAACTCATACTGATACTGTGTAAATGACTTTAATCCACCGTAATGCATCACCGTGAGCCTCGACTTGCTTAGTGAGGCCTTGTCGCAGTAGACTTAATAAACAAATGTTATGAAGATATTAGTAAACATATTACAATATCAAATTAATTCAATAATCAATATTTTTATTATACATAATAGTTATACCCGATATGTAGGATCCTCGTATCTGGTGCAAAGGAGATCCCAATCGGGGCGTAATTCACTCATGTGCAGTATCTCACGTGCTGCCGCCACCCCACGTGCCTAGAAGACCTCCTTCTAGTGGGTATGGAGCTCATATCTGAATCCTCTAAGCAATCGCTCCATATACCGGAGGATAGCCTCCCACACACGTGGGGTATCAATCTTTTGAATATCAAAATCATGCTACAAAAATAATATACAATATATGAGATTTATCAAAAAAATAAAAATTAAATAATTATTAAAAAATTATATTTAGTTACCTATAAATGATCGAGAAGGATCTACTATTGTGGCCTCGTAACTCTGTGCCAATCAGTCAGCGTTAAAGGAGCATACAAATGGATAATAATACCTATCTCACAAATGTACGGATCCCTAATGTGGCACTCTACTGGTATGACATATTCCGGTGGGATGACAACCCTCATCCTCTCTCTGGGATGTGCCCTCCTCCACTCCTCCAGCTTCTCATTTTTGGCAGCTCCACGTGTCTGCCTAATAATAGTACAAGTAGCTACAGCAAAATATAAAGCTTAAAATCAATTATTTATACATGATAAAAACTTAAAACAAATATAATACGAAAAAATAATATATAAAAATAACTTATGGCAGGAGATGATGTGCCTGCCTCACCAATAATGTGCTGCTGAGATGAAGAGGTACCGATATTTTCATGTCGGTCTCCCCATCAGATCGTCCTCCTAGTAGCATAGCTTAAAATCAGTTATTTATAAATGATAAAAAGCTAAAGCAAATTAAATATAAAAAATTAGAATATGTAAAATCAATTTGGACTAACTAATGTGACCACCTAGTCATTAGAAGACCACTGCTGAGAAGCTGATGCATCGGCATTTCCTTGTGTAAGCCTCCAGGATCATCCTCCTGGTGCCATGTCTGTATCAAACAATATATTAGAAGCAATATAATATTGATAAAAATTACATCAATACTAAATGATATATGAAATTTAAGACATATGAGTTTCTTGAAAAATTATATATTATCAATCAATGTCTGTATCTTCATCGGAGGATTATCGACATCTTCATCATCATAATTCACTAATATATAATCTTTCTCATTATCATTTATAAAGTTGTCATCATTGTCATCATAATCCTCCGACATATTCAGATTTAATTCACTAACATCAATATTATTGGGTTGCACATCATCCCTAATAAGAGGAGATGTGCTTCCAATGTCAATATTGTACTATCCCAAGTTAGTTGTATTCTATTCCTTCTGAAAGAAATCCTCATCTATTTCTATTTCGGAATGAACATCTATATCATAAACATCCCTTGGTATAATTCTTTGTACAATATGCCATTCATCCTTATATCTCATATCTTTTAGATATAATACCTGCTTTGCCTGACTAGCGAGTGTAAAAGGATCCGATTTGTACCATATTCTCGCAAAGTTGATGCTTGTGAAGTATGCATCTTTATGAATACCTATCCTATTATTGCTGATATCCCACCATTGGCATTTAAATAGGTAAATAAATTATTTTGACCCATATCTTAACTGTATAATGTCAGAAAGGATACCATAATATTCAATCTCATTATCTCCGTCAGTTTCCAATGTCAAAATTCCACTCTTTTGGATCCACCACTGCATATCAAGCTTCCTTGTATAAAATCGCATACCACTAACAATACATGATCTATAACATGAAACCCTAGAATCGAGGTGACATACCAAATCATATAATTTCTTGGTTGCACCATCTTCTTTATTATGATACATTAATATCATCTACAACAACATACATATAAGTTAAAATAAATCAGACTTTATATACATTACATGTAATAAAAGGTTGAATAAAACTGTTATTATGCTTACACGTTGTCTAAACCAAGCTACGAACTTTCTTCGATGTCATCCCTAGATATCTCTATTATTTTATTATAATAATATATCTCTATGCTTTCTATAATAAATAAATGCTTATTATTTATTTTACCTCATGAAAAGTATATAATGTTAATTATGTAAAGATACTTACTCTATAAAATGATAAATTTATTCATAATTATTTAGGATATAGAAATGCGTCAGCTCATGTTCTTCTATGTCTATATATTTGTATTTTCTTCAACTAATAGGACGAACATTAATCTTGAAAATAGATTCAATGTCCGCCTACTCCCTATCTGCATTGTGCTCTTTATGATTGAATCATGTTTCCACATCATCAAGATACATCGAACAGAATGTAAGACACTCTATGGAGATATATGCTTCTGCAATTGATCCTTTTGGAGGTGCCTTATTTTGCACATATTGTTTCAACTTATACAAGAATCTACACATACAAAATGATAAAAAATATATAATTATTTTTTTGTTATGATTGTAAATTAAGTAAAAAAATTAGTTTTTTGTAATATTATTACCGTTCAATAGGATACATCCATTGGTACTAAACTAGCCCAACAAGCAAAGCCACCCTTGGAAGGTGAACTGCCAAGTGTACCATAATATCGAAAAATAATGATGGAAAATTTTTTTTAGCTTACACAGCAATAGAACAATATCTAATTAAAGCTTCTTAAGTATATCAACTTAGAGTTTTCGATAATATAATTCTTAAAAAAAATTTTAATTCAATAAGTACATTTTATACCTCTACAGTAGAGAAATCATGCATCACAATAAGTATACGATGCTGTAACATAACATGAGAGTCATGACTCATCATATCTGAGATACTACCATCTTTTAAGTTCACATGGCTTGAAATATTGAATGCAAAATCATCAGAAAACTTTGCGATTTTTAACCACTCATAGAAATTTCTTTTTTCATCGCCATGCAATGTATAACTTGCAGTTAGCATTAAAAATTTTCCACTATCATAGGGCACCAAGTGCAACTCATGCCATATTCTCATTCTTTTCAGATCTAGCTGAAAATTTGGATTATCTTTTATTTTTTCTTGATGTTAAGAAGTATTCTAATAATATTATCATAAATATTCTTCTTAATGTGCATGACATCCAAATTATAATGATGTAGGAGATGTTGCCAATAAGATAATTCAAAAAATATGCTCCACTTCATCCAGTTCAACTCTAATTCATTATGCTTTAGCTTGCGACTCCCAAAAATTTTGCCAAATTTAATACTGCCAATGGCCTCTAGTTGTGCCAATATGTCATCTCCTCTCATCATACAAGGTGGCCCATGCATCTCTGACTTTTCATTGAAGCATTGATTCTGATGGATTCTCCAAGAATGATTATATGGTAAAAACCTGTGATGACCCATATAGGTAATTTTTCTTTCATGCTTCAGTCTAACAGAGTAGCTATCATCATTGCAAATTGGATATGCCAAATATCTTTTTATGTTCTATCCAGATAGATTGCCATATGTCAGAAAATTATTAATTATTTATATTATCATCGCATGCAATCAAAAATTTATTTTACTAATTGAATCATATGTTACAACATCAATCTCGCAAAGCTCTCTCAATTCATCGATTAAGGATCGTAGATAAACATCTATCTCATTACCAGAAGCTCTAGATCCAGAAATAAGCAATGATAAAAATATAACTAGCTCTTTCATATATTTTCATGGTGCGACATTATACGGCATTAGCATAACTGGCCACATACTGTAAGCATTGCTCATACTCCTGAATGGATTGAAACCATCAGATGCTAGGCCAAGACAAATATTGCGTAGGTCATTAGCAAATTGAGAATATTGTTTTTTAAATTTTCTTTAAACTATAGAGTCTGCTGGGATGACTAATGATATTATTCTCAGAAATTCTCATCTCATGATACCATCTCATCGCCTCGGCGGTCTTTGATGGCTAATAAAATCTCTGAAGTCATGGTGTTAATGAAAAGTATCTTAAAATCTTGTGAGGCTGCTTCTTACCTTTTTTCGAATCTTCAGCATACCTTGACTCACCACATTCTGGGCAACAATTCAAGTATTGATGCTTTTTATAAAATAATGCACAATCATTCTTGAATGCATGTATTGGTATATAATCCAGTCCAAGTTCAGGCATATACTTTTTTACCTCTAAATATGATTTTGAAAGTTTTTCACCATCCAGTAATGCCTCCTTGATTAATTTCAATATAAAGTCAAACGACTTTTGACTCCAACCAAACATGATTTTACCATGAAAAAGTTTTATCAAGTACTCAAGCATGGAGAACTTCTTACAATTTGGATATAATGACTCCTTGGCATCTCTCATGAGTTTTTCAAAATGTCCATCATTTACATTATCCATACTCTCAGAAGAGTTGTCAAAATATGTTCCTTCATATAAATTATCTAACATCTCATTGATGCCAATTGGTTTAGGCTGTTGACCCGTATGTTGGTCTCTTATGTTAGTAGGTCTACTTTTTTCATGCAAATCCTAAATAGTATACTTTCTATCCATACCCCAGTTTAATAAGTACTTCAATGCTATATCTGTAGGCTGGAAGTAATTATTGTGACATCTCCGATAAGAACATTTGATTCTATTAGGATCATTGACTCTTTCTCGTGCAAATCTTATAATATCCCTAACACCTTATTAGTATTCAGGTAAGATGACAAAGTGAGCATTCATCTAACTCTTATCGATATTTTTCATCTATCTATGAAAAATATTGACCATTAAAGTATGTATTATTGGTAAGATTTTAAAAATGCATAATCCTATCCATTTCTAACAGATAAGGCTCTATCCCTTTTAGAAGAGCAATAATCTTATTATTTTTATTAGTCAATATTTTATTTTATTATTATAAAAATTTTAACAGCATCTTCTTATAGTTCTTCAAGTATACGATGTAAATATGGTGCCTATGCACCCTATCCAATATATACCCAAAGAACAGATGAGAGATAATTACTGAACACCACATAATGAAATAAAATATCGATTAATAACAATAATAAGACTAAAGCTTTTCTAAAATACCTAAAATTAGGGCATCCAAGAGTCGATCCCGATTGGGATCGACTCTTGAATGGGAATCTATGGCTCAATGCAATTTAGCATCCATTTTTTAGTATACATTCAGAAATGGTATTCTAATTTATCAAAAAAGAATAACTCTACATTTCAGTAGAAGTTTCTCTAAAATATGGATGTTTTTCATATTTTATGCAATAAATTTCATAAATAAAAAAAATTATTTATATAACTAATAACTAAAAGTAAGTAATCATGAAGATAATAGTCTTAACAAGCTAGATCTACCATGAAAAAGAGCATCAGAGAGAAATACTTCATAAAATTAACAACACAAGGTTCAATGCAAATTAGAGACTATCATTTTAGTTGAATCATAAATTATTTTTATTAATTATGAATTATCTATAAAATTTAAAGCTATATTTCAATAAATTTTGCAACAAATTTCATATGTCCTATATTTTTTTCATCCCATTATAGCTACTTACCAGCTATTCATGCAATTACTTAAATTATAAAATAAATTTTAAATGGTTGTTTTGGTACTTGCACTATATTATATGTGGTGAATTTTTATTATTTTTCTCTTTATGTTTAAAATTACTTATTTTTTACTCCCTTTTTTAAAATATATAATATATAAAATAAAATATATAAAATAATTATAAAATATATAATCCTATAAAATAATAAATAATTCTATATAAAATATCTATATAATTACATATAACATACATAAAATACATAATTATAAATTATATTAATTACTATAATTTTTTCTTTTCCTTCTTTTTTTTAAAATTTATTTTTTTAAAAAAATAATATTTTATTTTAATTTTAAAAATATAATTAAATATTTTATATTATTTTATTTTACTTATTTTATTTATTTTTTATTTTTATTTTTTTTATTTTTAAGCATTAAAAATAAATAAATAAAAAATTATATAAAAAAAGAAAACCCCTTCCTTCCCTCCGACGCCTACGCCCCCTCCCACCATCACCACTACCCCCTGCACCCCCCTCCCCCTCCATCCATACCTCCCTCCTCTCTGCCCTCACGCCATCCCTTGGGTACCCTTCACCATCGCCACCCCCCCACACCCCAGCTGACCACCACCAACCGTGCCTCCTCCCCCTTCATCCGTGCCTTCCTCCCCTCCGCCCCTACGCCACCTCCGGGGTACCCATCGCCACCACCACCCTCTCGACCCATGGGTCCCCTCCATCCCACCCCGCCCCTCCTCTCCTTCCTCCCTGCTCGGGCAACCAACCCCACCCCCTTCCTTCCCCAAGGATGCAAAAGAAAAAAAAAGATTTTACCTTTTTTGGGATGACGGCATGATGGCGACGACAGCGGAGCAGCATGGCGGTAACGGTAGCTACGGTAGCACAGCAGCGATGCCAGCGATGGAGGTGGAAGCAGGGACCATTGATGGTGAGAGAGATTGAAAGAGAGAAGGGAAAGAATTGGCCTAGTAGTCGACGAAGAGGATTTGGGCAGGGAAAATAGGAGGGCGGGGGCGAAAGACGAAACGCATGGAGGGGTGGGATTGTAAATTTCTAAAAAAATTTACCAACGCAAACTTACGTCAAAAATTCCTCTAATTAGCTACGTTAAAAAGAAATGTAGGTAATCAAGTTATTAACGATATTTAATAATTATCAAAAATATTTAATAAAAAAATATTTAAAGATATTTTTTGATGCAAACTTACGTCGGCAATAATTATTATCGATATTTAATAAACATTGGTAATTGTTAATAAAAAATAAAATATTTAATAAAAAATATAAGTTTTAGCAATGTAAAATTAATGTCGGCAAATGTAGTATTTACCTACGAGAAAAATTAACATAGGAAATTAGTTTATTTCTAATGCATAATATTCATCATAAAATATATTTTTTATTAACTAATAATTTACATCAACAAATTTAGGTTATTACCAATGATAAAAAAATATCAAAAACTATTTATTTAAAATTAAAATTACTTTCTCAAAATATATAATTAAAATTTAAAATTTAAAAATTTAAAAAATATTTTTTGATGCAAATTATACGTCAAAAATAAATTAAATTTTCTACATTAGTTTTTTCATAGGTAATTATTTTGGATATCGATGATTATCTTACATCGCTAAAAGAGTCAAACATTTTTTGATGCAATATAAATGTTGGGAATAAGTTTTTTAAATTAACATTTATATTTTTATAAATAATTTATGGGTATAATTTTTAAATTTAAAATTTATCTTCATTATTTGTTATCTAAATAATTATCATTAGAGTATCGTTACAAAAGTTTGCCTCAATTTCGAAGTCCTAGCTATATCGATCAAAAAAAATTAATTTCGACGGTCAAGAATGATCGCATGATGATCTGATCAATAAAGGCTACCAATGGATGCAAAAAATTACAACAATAATCTTGATGATATTTATAGCATACTATCAAAATTTTATCTCAATCGAACATCATTATCATGATCAATTTAGTATAGAATTATTTTGATAATTAAATAAAAATGAGTGATCAAAAGGCCAAACGACATTCGATTAAGATGATTTTTTAGATAAATAATCTTTGCTACTACTTTCATCATTTATACGGTGATGATCATAAAATTCAAACTATATGTATATGAACCATTTATGTTAAGCAGATCTTATAAAAATATAAGTATAATTATTTAAGAACCTTTAGAATTAATATCAAGAGACATAGTTTTGGATCGTTCATATATGTGCGGTTTAAATTTTATGATCATCACCGTATAAATGATCAAAGTAATAGCAAAGATCATTTATCTAAAAAATTTTCTCATAATCGAACATCGTTTGGCCTTTTGATTACTAGTTTTTTATTTAATGATTGAAATCATCCCATGCTTAGTTGACCATGATAATAATATTCAATTGAGATGAAATTTTAATAGTATACTATAAATATCACTATGATCATCATTGTAAGTTTTTATATCCATCAATGATCTCTATCTATCAGATCATCATGCGGTCGTTCGTGACCATCAAAATCAAATTTTATAGATTGATATAGCTAAGGCTACTTGATCGAGGCAGACTTTTGTAATGATATTTTAATAATAATTATTAAGATAATAAATGGTGAAGATGAATTTTAAATTCTAATTTTATATCAATAAATTATTTATAAAAAAAATTATTTATAAAAATAAAAAAAATTATATAAAAAAGAAAATAATTACTAACGCACGTTAATAGTAGGTAATAAGCATAATTACCTACATAACAAATAAATGTAGGTAATCAGGTTGATTACCTACTACTCTAACATTAGTAAATGGTTTTAAAAATAAATAAGTAAAATATTTGTGGACGTTAATTTAGTGTAGGAAATAATCCTAATTACCTACAAAAAGATTAATCATAGGTAATTATCGTAATTACCTATGCTTAGTAAACATTGAAAAATAGTTTAAAAAATAAAAAAAAAATTATAAAAAAAATATTTACCAACATAAATTTAATGTAGAAAATAAGTCTATTTGTCTATGTAAGATGTAAGCATAGGAAATTATGGTTTTTACATACACTAAATTAGTATCGATAAATATTTATCTAAAATTTAAAAAAAAAGAGCACCCATTATCGATGCTTTGTGTTAAATGCCGATGTAAATATGATGTCGATAATTATATTTTCTAATGTTTATGCTTTACAATCGCTAATTATTCAATTTTTATCAATGTTTAAAGATTTATGTAGCTAGTTGCGATCTTTACCTACGCAAAATTTTGCGTAGGTGAATTTTGCATCGGTAAAGACCCTTTTTCTTATAGTGTTGCATGACCTAATCTATGATGCCACAATCAATTAGTTTCATTGATTTTGGCATCTATTACAATAAGGCATTGATCATTCTTCATGTGTAGATTATCTAGATCTACTATGTAGACATTGTCATATCTATGCACAATGAACATGATGCCATTATCATTGGGACTAGAAACTATATACAATAAAAATTCAAATGTAGCTTTAAACCCTTTATCACAAAATTAACTAATACTAAATAAATTATATTTTAATTCATCAACTAACAATACATTTTGAATAGAAGTGGAAGGAGTGATACGAATGTTACCGATGCCAATGATATGTCCTTTTTCATTATCTCCAAATGTAACCACTCCATCTCTAGGTTCAAAAGTTATAAATTGAGATTTATCATCCATCATATGCCTTGAACAGCCACTATCAAGATACCAAAGATTTTTTTCTCTCGGGCTCCAAGACACTCCTACACAAGAAAATCAAGTTGAGTTAGGTACCCAAGCCATCTTAGGTCCATTAGGGTTAGTACTCATGGTTCTTTTTAGAATCCAAATCATTTTAATTATTTTTTTATTTAATTTTTTAAAATCACATATATAGAATTTATGTTCAATTTTACCACAACAATAATATGAAGAGCTTAAGGTAGAACTTGATGAGGCTCTAACCAATAGATTTTTGAATAGTCTTTGTTTCTTGTGAGGTTTAAATCCTAGTCTGGTCTTATTAAAAACCACTCTTTGCTCATTTAATAATATGTTTAATTTTTTAGAGCTATAAGTAAATTTCTCTATAAATGGTTTGATTTTAATTAATTCATCATTTAATCTTTGGTTTTCATGAGTTAATAAATTCATTTTTCTAGAAATTAATTTCTTTTTATGTATAACTTTAGAATTTTGCTTTTTTAAATTTTTATTTTTTAAGATTATTTTTTTTAAATTCAATCATAAGTTCAGAAAAAGCATCTTGTAATTCATCAAATATAAAATCTAAGAAGTTTTCAGCATTTACCTCCTTATATCGTGATATTAAGCAAAGATTGGCTACTTCTTGTGATTCTTCTTCAAAGCTAAAATCCTCACTATCGCTCCAAGTGGCCATCACCGTCTTTTTCTTGATCTTTTTGGATGATTTCTTGAGAAGAGGGTAGGTTATTCTAAAGTGGCCAAGTTTTTTTGTATTCGAAGCAAATTGGTAGCTTCTTTTTTTCTTTTTTCTTTTCCTTGCTCGGTTCACCTTTGAAGGTCTTCTTCTTATATCCTTGCTTCTTCCTTTTCATGAACCTTTTGAACTTCTTTGCAATCAATGCCATATCTTCTTCTTTCTCTTCTTCATCGATCTCATCACTTTCATCATCCTTGGAAGTGGTAGTCTTGAGAGCGATGGTCTTTTTCTTCATGTTTTACCTCATATTCAATTTATGAGTCATTAGATATCCAAGAAGTTCTTCCAATGGCAGCTTATTGAGATTTTTGGCTTCTTGAATGGTAGTGACTTTTGCTTCCCAAACCTTTGAAAGTGACCTAAGAATTTTGCAAATAAGCTCACTATTAGTATAAAATTTTTCTAAGCTTTTCAAACCATTAATAATATTGGTAAATCTAGTAAATATTTTAGAAATAAATTCATTAGCTTTCATTTTAAATAATTTATATCTATGTATAAATAATTTATATCTATGTATAAGCATATTTATTTTGGACTCCTTTACTTGATTTATACCCTCATGGGTAACTTCTAACATATCCCAAATCTTCTTAACTGAAGCACTAGTAGAGATTTTATTGAATTCATTAGGATCTAGTACATAATATAAGACATTCATGGCCTTAGCATTTAATTCTATCATTCTCATATCATGCTCATCCCAATTCTCTTTGGGTTTAAAAATTTCATTAACTTTTATTTTAATTATGGGAGTGTGTGGGCCTTTGATTATCACTCTCCAAAGTTGATAATCTAGTACTTAAATATGAATGCCATGCGTACTTTCTAATAAGTATAATTTATTCCATTGAACAAGGGTGGATGGTTAGTTGATTCCCCTTCGGCAAGGGATGCACTCATATGGATTGCCATTTGATCTTAACTCTTGATTGTTAAATCAAATGAAGTGAGTACCAAGCTTTGATACCACTCATTGCCCAACAAGACAACCTAGGGGGGATGAATTAGATTTTTCAAAATTTAAGCAAGTAATATGATGTTTTTAAAAACTAAGTGAAGTATTGAAGTATGGTAAAATGTAGTATAACTGAATATGTAAAGAAGTAAATGCAATGGAAAGCAAGAAACATAAGCAATAACAAACACCAAGAAATTTATAGTGGTTCGGTGCCTCTTGCACCTATGTCCACTCTCCAAGACTCATCTGAAAATTTTACTATAATCTCTCTAAAATTACAGTCGGATAATTTTTTCAAGGCTCACTTTTCAAAATCTAGTTGGTTTTATACTGAATCACTAACTACAATTAATCCCTAATCAATCCTTGGCTTACAATCTAATTCTCAAGCTTGGATGGGCCTTCTCCTTAGCTTCAAAACCTATTGAAGCTAAGTTATAAGAAGTATAAGGATTACATAATAAAAATAAAAATAGGGCTCCTTTAATGAGCAAGAAAGTCGATAAAGCTTGTAAAATCTTTTTTGATGGAGACTTTTGAATAGATTGAGCTTCTCTTCTTACTGAAAAGAATCTCCTGATTTGATGTTTTTTTGAGTTGGGAGTAGAATGTTCTTTTTTCAAAGCTTTTTGGACTTTTTTACTTCACTCTTGAGTCCTCTCAATGATTGAATGGTCAAGTCACTTCTTCCAAGTATTTTGTAGCATTTTTCCAACATTTGGTAGGTTAGAGAGAGGTTTTAGATCATTGGAGGATTGAAAAGAGCCATTTGGAAGCAATCTGCATAGTTCTGAACATTTTGCAGAAACTAGCCATTGGAGCTCGAGTTAACTCATCCCTCTGCTCAAGAGTTCTATCATGGAAATCACACTCTTCTTATTTTACTGAGACATTGACTCATGAAACTCGAGTCGACTCATCCCTCTGCTCGAGATCATGTCGAACATTATTTCAAAACTTTCATTCTCTATATTTTCTGAGACTTTGACTCGAGGATCTCGAGTTGAAGCTCAAGTCGAAGCTCGAGTTGACTCATCCCTCTGCTCGAGTCCATTCTGTACTTTATCGCGAGAATCATGTTCTCTGTATTTTTTTAAGAGTTCAACTCGAGGAGCTCGAGTCGACTCATCCCTTTGCTCGAGACTATGCTAGCTAAAATTCTTGCATGCTAGACTTTTTTTCTTTCAATTTCAACTCGAGCTGAATTAGGGGTTGACTCATGGGATTTTATGCTAAAAATTTTTACTTTATTCAATTTGATTTTTTTTTTTAATTTTGGTCTTAAAATACTTTCTTCACCCCTTGCATTAGGTGTGATTCATGCCTCAAAATCCTATAATATCTCCTTACTGAATCTTAAATGCACTTTTAGAGATGTTTCATTTGATACTCTATGATGCATCTTGAAACATAATCTCAATCAATTCATTAGTCCAACTATATACTCAAATATTTTGTTCCTCATCAAAATCAATCCTTGGGGTTAACACGCAGACATCTCAAAAGAGGCAAGGAGAATGACCGCTTGTATAACTTGTCATCACATAGTACATAGCATGCAACTTGATTCATATCTTCTGGGCCTCTTTGCACTTAGGTGGTAGTTCTCTTGTCCTTAAATATTGAAGGAGACAGTGCTAGATTCTAGGCATGCTTTTTAAATTTTTTTTTGCAATTAATGTGTAGCGAAAGGCTAAAATTAATCTAATATTAATTTATGCATGCTATGATTAGATCATGAAACCCTACACTAGGATCTAGACATGCTTATATGTGTAAGAAAAATGAATGCATTTAGATTAGTAAATCTTATCTACTAACCTACTCGTGTTCAGAACACGATATCTGAGTGTGGATAGATAATCTCCATAATCTAAAAATAGTGAAAAGAATCGGCTTGCATCACGATGCAGCCGCACTGTCGTCCAACTTCTATGGATAGTCCATACGGAGATCCTGATCCCAACCAACTCCACCGGAGTGCTAGCTCTTTACTAGAGCCTTTGACAACATATCTTGATCGATCCAGTTGACCACCTTCTCCCGATCTCTCAAGAACTCCAGAAGATCAGAATATGAACTTCAAAGGATGATGAGGTGGTGTGAAATTTATCGTGGTGATTGGGCACTCACAGCACTCAATCTCTCCACCCGAACCCCAGGTCGATACCCTAGGATCTCCCACACCCAACCCTGGAGTCCTGACCCTCAGGATTTTTTGACAATTCGAACTCATGCCCAAGGGACTCTCATGCAGTCTCTGCTTCACTGAGAAAACCCTTTTCCTAGGTTTCACATGCACATAATTTTAAAATAATTTCAAATTAGCATGAGATAAGAAGAGTGGAAGAGAAGTGGCACAAGGCTTCTCTCACTTTGAATTTTCCATGCCTAGAAACTTGTGCTCCCCCCCATTGATTTCTCTCTCTATAAGGCCTATCTAAACTCATGCATGCCTAGGGAAAAACTCAATTTAAAATGGGCGACATAGTGTGAAAAGCATGTGAGTTAGGAAAAGGAGAGAGGTTAGGAGGTTTCAACCAATCTACTTGAATTCAAAATTCAAGTGGATGACATATCCCTTTCCAACACTAGCCCCTAGTGCATGATGCATAGAAGGACTCACCTACGCACCCACACTCATTTTTCTCCAAAAATTTGTGCAACAAAAGCATATGGGGCATGGGAAGTAGATAAGATAAGGATTAGTTTCAACCTCAACCACTTAAGTTGAATTCAAAATTCAACTTAATTTGAACTAGTCCAACACTTGCACCAAGTCAAAGAAAGAAATAAGAGAGGTGCAAACTCATATCTGGGCATGGGAGATCATATGAAAAAACAAAATATGCATGGAGAAAGGCATGGGTCAAAAAATCCAGGCATAGGGAGAAACAAATTCAAACATTTAAACTTGTCCAAATTGGTTATGTCCAAACCCATTTATCCAAAATCAATTAGACAAGGATAAACCAAATCAGATTAGGCTTAATTTAACTCAATAAAACTCTAACCAAATTAAAAATTAATTGAGTCTAGGTTCTGATCAAATTAGGATCGAATCTCCTATAGTGATTAGGTCATCTCATAACCTAATCAGGTCAAATCCAATCGAATTAAATTCAATCAAATTTGATCGAATCCTCATCGCTCCATCAAATTAAGCTAATCAGCAATCTAATTACTAATTAATCTTTCAATAATATTAGAATCCCAATCTAGTGGGATCCGAGAAGGTAAAGCCCCAGTCAGGTAGGACTCCTGGTCATAGAGTCCTAAATTAGTGGAACTCTTAACCATAGAATTTCAGACCATTAGGACTCTTGATCAGCCATCAGATCAGGTAGAAACTCCTATTGTATGTAATCCCATAGATTTGAATCCTAAGCCAGTAGCATAGGAACTAATTTTTTGTACTAATCGATGTAACCATCTAGTAATGATATCCGACATTCGGATAGGTTGAATAGTCACAATGCAACATCCATAAACCTATGGCATATGGTTACCATATAATTTATCTCCTTGACCTCGATGCTTAAAAGATGATCTAGTATTTAACTGACAACCCTAAAAATGATCCACATTATATTTCAAATTTTAATATCCATCAAATGGACTACCCCGGTCGAGGTTTTGCTAAATTAAAATATAGTGATGTATTTGCTCCAACACTTGGAGAGATCAATTTCATCTTGACTCATGCACCGACAAACAAGTACTTGACTACACTTAGTAACAATCCATCATTGAATTAAAAATTCAGATAGTCTACTACTAAAGTATAGTAAATTGCTTGCAAGTCTCCATGGTGGTCTCAGGTCTAAGGGACACTTATACCCATATCCTTCACTAGCAACTCTTGACAGCAGAGAGCTCCATAATTGGATTAGATTCAGTGAAATATACCCCTATACTTCACCTGCCTGCCATACCAATATCACTATACTCCTTGGTTAAGAGGACAACCAATCCATATGGCATGCAATGACCTACACTCGATAAATATTGTCGTCCTGGATAACAATGTATCATTTGGTCATTAACAGGTTTAAGGACTAAATGATAAATTTTTCTTTATTGAATCTAAATGGTCCTAAGGACTTCATCACAGAAGAGTTCATAACTGAAAGATGCACAAAAATAATGAAAAAGCTAGAATAATAATTTTATTCATTAATAATTTAAGTATAATTTACAATCAGCTCAACCATCTACAACCTAGACGATTAGCTTTAGGATATAATTTTCAACAACTCCCACATAGACTAAAGCCATTCAGAATAGTATTGAGTACCCATCTTTCATTTATGATTATTGAACTCTTTGATTTCGAGAGCTTTAGTTAATGGATCGACCACATTCTCCTTTCCATTGATCTTCTAAAGCTCGATGTCACATTGTTCTACGATCTCTCATATAAAATGGTAGCGACGCAGAATGTTCTTAGTGTGTTGATGTTCTTTCAGCTCCTTTGCTTGAGCTATGGCTCTAGTGCTGTCATAGTAAAGTAGAATCAGATCATCCAAGGAGGATGCCACTTTCAACTCGCTGATAAACTTTCGTAGCTACATAGCTTTCTTCACAGCATCAAATGCCATAACATACTCCACCTTGCACATAGAATCGACCATTGTGTGCTACTTGAAATTTTTCAGCAAATCGCTTAACCATTCAGGGTAAATATATAATTTGACACACTCTTACTATCATCATAATCTGATAAAAAATTAGAATCAGTATATCCTACAAGTTTCAAGTCAGCATCTCCATAAATGAGCTACTGGTCCTTAGTATTTTTCAAATACTTTAGAATTATCTTTACAACCTTCCAGTGATTTTCATCCATATCAGACTGGTACCTACTCACTACCTCTAATGAGTATACCATATCTAATCTTGTACACGTCATAGCATATATAATAGAACCCACAGTCAAAGTATATGGTATTCTACTCATATGCTCTCTCTCTTAAGGAGTTTTCGGATAATCCCTGTTCGAGCGAGTAATTTCATGGCCTATCGAGAGATAGCCTTTCTTGAAATTTACCATGCTGAATTACTTCAGCATGGTATCGATGTACGTGAACTGGGCAATCCAAGCAATCTTTTAAATCTATCTCTATAGATCTTCATCCCTAGAATGTAGGAAGCTTCTCTCAAATCCTTCATGGAGAATTAAGATGACAGCCAAATCTTTATTCCCTATAATACAGGGATGTTATTCCCGATTAAGAGAATATCATCCATACACAATACAAGAAATACTACTACAGAACCATTAGCCTATTTAAAGACATAGAATTTCTCTCCATTCTTAACGAAGCCATACATTCTGATCACCTTATCAAAATGCATGTTCCAATTCCAAAATGTCTTCTTCAATCCATAAATGAATCTCTGAAGCTTGCATACATTAGACTAGTCTATAGATATGAACCCCTCAGGCTATATCATATACATCTCTTTGTCTAGCTCTCTATTTAAGAAAGCTGTCTTCATATTCATTTGCCAGATCTCATAGTCCAGGTATGCTGCAACCGTAAGCATAATCCAAATGAACTTGAGCATTGCCACCAGATAAAATGCCTCATCATAGTCAATACCATAATGCTAATGATATCCCTTGACAACCAGACGGGCTTTATAGGTTTTTACTTTCTCGTCTGCTTTTCTTTTTCTTTTGAAAATCTATTTACACCCAATGAATTTTACCTCTTCAGATGGATAACTAATATCCATACACTGTTGACTTTCATGAACTCTATTTTGGACTTCATAGCTTTTAGCCACTTATCAGAGTCGGACCTCCGCATGGCTTCTATGTGATGATTGGATCCTCGTTGTTCTCATCGAGTTCAATTGGATCACCATTCTGGATCAAAAAATCATAGTATCTATCTAGTTGATGCAGTACTCTACCGAATCTCCTAAAGGATGCCTCTATAATGGGCTCTAGGTTTGATCTTATCAAATCTAGTTCTGTAGGTTCATTAGAATGTGTCGGTTCTTCCACCTGTCGAACTTCACCAAGCTTAATATTAGAGGCAGTTGTTCTTTCTCTAAGGATCTTCTTTTTCAAAAAGACTATCCTATTGCTGATGAATACTTTTTACTTTTCAGCAAGGTAGAAGTAATAACTCCTAGTTTTCTTAGGGTACCCAATAAATAAATATTTATCGAACCTAAATCTAAGGTTTTCTTGCTTGCAAATGTTTGATATAAGCCGGATATTCTCAAACCCTAAGGTGAGAGAGTATCGACCTACACCCATTCCACATCTCATATGAAGTCTTTGCAATAAACTTGCTTAAAATATTATTCAAAATATAACAAGCAGTCTCAAGTATAAAATCTTAAAAAAGATTTGACAGAATTGCAAACCCTATCATGGACCAAACCATGTCTAACAGGTTTTGATTGCTCTTCTCAAATACACCATCATGCTGTAGTATTCTAAGAGGGATCCATTATGAGAGAATCACATTCTCTCTTAGATATATCAAAAACTCATTGAAAAGATATTCACCTTCTCAGTCTGACTGAAAAGTTTTAATACTCTTTTCAAGTTATTTTTCTATCTCATTACAATATCGTTTGAACATTTCAAATAAATCAGATTTACTCTTCATAAAATAGATGTACCCATATCTAGATAGGTCATCAATAAAAGTAACAAAGTAGTAATACCCACCTCTGGCATATATGTTCATAGGTCTACATACATCACTTTGTACTGGACCAAGAAGATCACTAGCCCATTCATCCTTTCCAATAAAAGATGATTTGTCATTTTACGAAGAAGGTAGGACTCACAGATAGTCAACGATTCACAATTATTGATGTCAAGGATATGCTCCTTGACTAATCTGTTAATCCTATTCTTGTTTATATGACTGAGCCAATAGTGCCAAAGATAGGCATCGATGATATTATCTAGTTTCAGGTGTTTATTTAACGTATACATTACATTAATAGCTGTGATAAAATAAAATTATCATTTCTTAATTATCCTCACATTATTATGATATTATTCATAATAATATCATGATAATTTTTTTTATGGATAAATAATAACCATCCTCGACCAAAAGCCTAATAGATATTATGTTCATCATAAAAGATAGATAATAGTGATAATCACTTAAAATGGCATTAGTTGTTTTGAAGATAAGCTCAAGAGTTTTCAATGCTAAGACTAGAACATTCATTCCATCTTCAATATTCAGGAATCTATCATCGTTCTCAAACTTTCTACTAATTTGAAGTCCATGCAAGAAATTGCATATGTGAACTGGACTCTCAGTATCTAATACCTAGGTAGATGTATTTCAAATAGAGAAATTATAAGGTGTTATCATATAATAGCCTTGACCAGCAACTTCTTATTGATTTTTTCTATTTAGCTTATTTAGGTCAAGAGGATAATTCCTCTTTAGGTCTGCCTGATTAGGGTCAATACTAGACTTCTTGAAATCAGGTCCTAAAAGCTTGTCATTGTTCAATAGTGAATGAAGTGGACTAATACAAACCATTCTATTTAACTGAAAGGAAAACACAAGACCATATTAGTACTTAAATTATTTAACCCTAAAGACTTGGACTTTAGTCTAAAGATCCTCCTACTATGTTTATAAATTGGTAGTCTCTACCTCCAATTCGAAGAATTATTCTAACTCCTTAGTGGGTACTGGAATCCATATAAACTACAAACGGCTTCGAGAAAAGCTCTGGCCAATTTGTGTGCACCTACAAATAGATTCACTATTAATTATTTTCTAAAATAATTTTTAGTATTTAAATTTTGCCCCAGAAGCCAATTCAATAGGTTATGGGTTCCATTGAAAAGATCTGGTTAGGTCCAACCATTAACATGATTGAATTTGGTGCATCAAACGAATGATGATCAGACCTGAGGAAAGCTCTAGCCAACCTGATCACCATCAGAGAGTGCGACCTAATCATCATTTGATGGATAGTAATTTCAATATTCAGATGAACATCAGGTATAAAACACCTTCAATGTCTATTTAGAAAATTGAACTCATTACCATTCATCTTAATGAAAGGCTATGACTCAGTTATCTCCATAACTTTATTATTTTTAGGGATCTAATAATTTAGAGAATTTAGGTTCCATGTGATTTAAAGATAGAGAAGATACAAACCAATTTACTTCAACTGACTTTACCAAGTCAAATCCTCCTACTTACTTCACCAAGTCAATAGATGAGGACTATGATCAATTTCGATTCATGGAAACCTAATTTAGTCTTATTGATTAAAATCAATCAAACTGATTCCTAATTGACATATGCCAGCTTGAATCATCAAGTGATCTAATTAAATCCAATCAACCATATTGGCCAGGTAAGTAAGATCAGTGGAAGGGATATGCCATTAACTCATCAAAGATCGAATCAGTGCGAGTGCTCACAATTAGAAATCACTGGTCTAGACTGCCAAACTTATCTTAGACACCAACCGATTAACTAGATTCAATCTGATCGACCTAGTAATTTCAGATTTGACCGCCTAGCCATGAATCAAGTGTTAGATATGTATGCCCTAGAAGCTAGAATTGGTTGACACTTGTAATACACTTCTAGGAGCAAAATTATAATTTTGACTATAAATAATAAAATGGGTTATTTTCTATCACACATGTGTATTTAATATCTGTGATACATTCCTTGAGTTAATGGTAATGATAATTCTTATTTTTAAGAGTTGAAAATTTAAGACATGAATTTTTATTTATTAACTCATAAAAGACTCCTAACTGTAGGATCGTCATGAGAATGGTGATTGATCCGGAAGGTTAGTTTATGATTGCTTCTTTATAGTAGATAAGTCTTGAGTCTATGGTGTGGAGACATTGGAGTGAGAGTATAGGTACTTGCTAGAGAATGAGGGCACTGAGCGTGACCACCTCAAGCAGTCATAAGGAAGTCTACCTTCTCATCGATGACTGACTCAAAGCTGCAGTGGTGCATCTGATTCTTTGACCTAAGGTACATCGATAGTTCATCTTGAGGATATTATAGTTTGACTACACCATGACTCGGTCTTCTAGTCATTCGAAATCCTGAGGTATATGTTGGCTATAGCAAGTTCATTGTAGAAATTAGATTGGACCAAGATGGAATCTATCTACCTCGGTGGATGAAGAGCAGTCCTATGATGATCATGAGAATCAAGTCCATAAGCCCATGATCATGGCAGAGAGTGAAATAATAGAAAGAGTTTCTATTAAGATTATCACATCGAACTTGAATCGAATGATTAAATCATATGATAGAAATTAGGATTTGATGAGTTCACTTTAACCCTAATCTGATTGGGACTCAAGATAGAAGAACTTAATCACACAAGTAGCTGCACCAAGAGGTTCATTTTTAGTTTTGATGGATTACCACCATATATTGCTAGGTGTCATTGATGGATTTTAGGAGCAATTAGAATGATTTAGATGATCGATCATTCTAGTTGTCTGAATGAGAAGAGTTCTGATCCAACGAAAGAAGTTTCGATAATGTCGATAATGGAGAACATGATATATCCCATTATCATACAAAACTGAATCTAACTAGATCATACAAATAAGGGTTTGAATCTGGATATCATCAATTGAACTAATCTAGTTCAATTGATTTGAATTAGATTCAATTAGATTCAAGAAAATCGTGCTAGCACACGATTGAGCCTAACATTTTCCATTTTCTATCATTAAAAGTTGTCTCAACTGAGCCAAATGTGTTTGCACTCACTCGATACTTTTACCTGGTCTGACTAGAGCTTATCTAGGTTAGAAAAGGGTTGTTTTAATTTATGAGATAAATTTGAGATAACACCTACCATTTTTCGTCATCTGCTAATTCTTGTCCTTTGACTTTGGTCAAACATTGACCTTTGATCCTTGGACATCTGTCCATGTCTCATGCACCCATAGGAGAGACTTATTGACCAAGTCCACCTATCATTTGGCAGGTAGATGGAGGGTGCATGCCTAGGATGTCGTGCACCCCATGTGGATAATGAAGGGAAATCCTGATTTTTCGATCCAGGTTCGTCCAGATCTGATTAGATCAAGAGATATATTTCAAAAATTTTCTCTTGATCCCAATCAGATCTTGATATATTTCAAATCTGATTCTTATTATTTTAATAAATAAAATAAAATAAGATAAATTAAATCAAATTTAATTTATCTGATTTGGGTAATCCTATTACCCTGTAGATGATCCTGATTGCAGTGGAAGGTTCTGGATCTAGCCACGCAAGCGCCTGGCCTCTACCGGTATCCACTCGGGGTTGGATCTGGAGATCCTCTTCTTCTCTATCATGTCTCCAAAAATTAGATCTGGATCTGATCTGGAGGATCTTCAAAACTCTTTTGAAGATCTGCAGTCGTCCTTTTGCAGCAGCGCAGCCTTCTTGCTTTTGATCGCCTTTCCTTGATCTGAATCGCACCAACCTAAGTCCAAAACATCTTTTGGATGTGGAGAGCAAGGGGAGAAGAAGCTATGGCATGGAGGAGGAGGGGAGAGGCAGCCTTGGGGTGTGGGGTTTCTCAATTGAATTGCATTCGCATAGAATCTGAGTTGGGCGCAGGGTCTTATTTATAGACTAAGCGTGATCCAACTCCTCTTCCTCTCAACCAATCACAACCCTTTGTGAAATCAGATCTAAATCTGATTGGTTGGAATAGAGACCCCCTGGATTCCTCCTTAGAGGGCGCCTAAGATCAGTCAAACTGGATTCTTAGTAGAACTCTAATTGGAATCCAAAAGGGAGGTGGAGTCCTTGTCCAACAAGGACTCCAAGGCGCGTCCAACCTGGGCTCATGCCACCCTTGGCATGCGCCCTTCTCCTTGCCAGGTTCTGGCAGGGGGACAGGCCCCCACCAGCTCTCCAATAGGTGCATGACATGTGGTCAAAAGTCAAAGGGTCAATGGTCAACATTTGACCAGTCAAAGGTAGACTTTTGACCAAAGTCAAAGAACAAGAAATGGCAGGTGACCAAAAATAGCAGGTAATGTCTTACAAATAAGACAACCTATTCTGACTTGGACAACCTCCAGTTAGACCATATGAAGGCCTCTGATTGAGCACAAACTCCTTTGGCTCAGTCAGGACAACTTATTTGTGATAGTAAAAGAAGAACGTTAGGTTCAATCGAGTGCTAGCACGATTTTCTTAAACCTAATTGAATCTCATTTAGATCAATTGAACTAGATTAGTTCAATTGATGATCACCAGACTCAAACCCTTATTTGTGTGACCCAGTTAGGTTCAGTTCTGTATGATAATGGGATATGTCATGATCTCTATCATAGACATCATCGAAACTCCTTTCGATGATTAATAGAATCTAAGTCTAAAGCCCATGCCATGCAGAGTGAAATAATAGAAAGAGTTCTATTTAGATTTTCACATTGGACTCTGAATCGAATGATTATATCATATGACAAGAAGACTGGGTTTGACGAGTTTACCTTAACCCTAATCTGATCGGGGCTCAAGATAGAAGAACATAATCACACAATGACTTAGCTGACACAGAGGTTCACTATTCATGCTCTGATGTTGCCACCATATAGTTGTAGGTGTCACTGATGGATTTTGAGGAGCATA